>DWEI01001825.1:0-15667 GCA_018245875.1 Mysoria ambigua
ATTTTAAACTATAGTGACGTAATTAAATTTAATTGCGCGTAATTTCAGGGCTGCCACAAACAATTTAGTGCGCAATAAAATTTTAAAGTTAAATATTTAATAGGCCACCGTAATTGGTACATTAAATAGCTGCAAACGAAAAAACAAAAATTAAAAATCCACACGGGCTATGTTAAAATAAAATCACTACCTGCACTAGAAGCGATTAAATTGAAACGTATACACAATTCAGTACATACAAGTAAAAATAAAATAAATATTGCAACGATAATAAAGTTTCTAATAACGCAAACACACGACATGCAAGGGCTTCGTCCGGTACGGAGTGGCAGGCGTGAAGGCTCATATGTGGCGGTCAATTGTAACGGAGTTGGCGGTACGAATCAACGGGCAGAACATGCAGCGGCTAAGTACCATGGGATTGCAGCGGCGCGGGGTAGATCCGTTGGATTTTCGGATACTGCTCAAATAGATTAGACATCTTGCGCCCCCTAGCGTCCGCGAGGGGATCGGTCAGATCGCCGCGCAAATTGAGACTCAAGTCCGGGGCCGCCGAGGTGGCGCGCGGCGTGGAGCTCTCCACGGGCGAGCGCGTCGCCGGCCGCCCTTGCTTGGACTTTTGCGAGTTTCTGTTTGGATTCTTCGAATTCTTGTTCTTCTTCCTCTTCACCAGGCCGACGGTGTAGGTCGGCGCGACGGGCGCACTCTTCCCTCGGCTGTTCTTCCTGCCGGCCTGCACCACGACGGGCCGGGTCGCGTTGCTTCTGTTACGCACTACCGGACTCCGGAACGGTATCGGATCGTTTTTGGCCGCCGGCGACGACGTGCCGTATAACATTAAAGACCAGTCTTGTAAAGTGGCTCGACCTACATCGAAAGTAAAGTTATGTAACACCATTATTATTGAATCCATGAAAGTTTGGAGGTCGAAAGGTTGAGTTCTCAACGAACGATCCGATAGGGGAGTCAATTTTTTACGGAATCATTATCCCGTTCTCAAGTTACCTTTAGATTTAAACTTTGATTTTCATGAACTTGTAAAGTAGGTTCTCGAAACAACAATATCATCGTTCATAAAGCAATAATTGAATTTGAGGTATTGTAACAGTAGCAATAGATAATATTACATTTTTTATCCTGAAAAAAATAATTTTACCTTACATAACTACTCATATTAATGAAGTATTCAAATTCGGTACAATAATTTTAGTGCGATAATAAAAATTTGACATATAATTATGGTCGAGTTTCAATGGCTTTTGTCCAATAAAGCTGATAATAAAATCATTGCGGAATACCTATTATCATATTGTTAAAGAATTATATTATTTTAGCTCTCAGTTCCACTGGCACCAAATTCTGATATAAACGTCGATACATATTATTCAACAAATTAGTATCAAAAAGACAGCAAATTTGATTGTAAAACAATTTGATATAACAAAATTTGATTTCACTAAAATGTAATTTAATAATTAATTATGTAATATGTAGCTTCTTGCTATTACAAGTATTACAAGCTACTTGAAATACAATATTATAAACCATTTTTGTAGTCATTCAAATATCATTAATAAATCTTCAAAAATACATAATGACTTTCCGTTATATACATTGTATAAAACTTGCGCCTACTTTATATCTAACTTTAATTAAATCTTAATTTCTATAATAAATAGTTCTAGCGCTTAAAGGAAGTGATGCCTATATCTTATATGACTATATCTTATGATGACTATATCTTAGGTATCAGTGATGAAGGATTGAGGGTGTTTTATTAGAAAGTACACCAGTAGCATTTTCATTAGTCATTAATAAAGTTATCTAGGCTCTAGTTATCTCTCTTGTAGATTTCCAGCAAACGGGTCATTAGTGGTCGTTACTGCTGAAATTTGTGATTAAATAAATACTAAACATTTATAATAACACATTTTGAGTAGTTCCTTAATAGTACATACTTACCCATGTACCGCCCCTCGTTGGAAACCTCCAGCTGCCAGACCCCGAGCGGAGATTCGCCCCACATGTGCACAGACATGAACGGCCAGGAGTTGAAGCCGGAGTGCGAGGAATCGTGTGCCCTGTACGTGAATAACGGTCAATTAATCGGTACAGGCGAGGATTTTAGTTTTATCACGATATAGCATCACTGTTACGAAAATACTATATCTTAATTACGGTCATATACATTTCTTGATATTAAACTTTGATATTAACTAAGGTTACATATAAAGGAACGACCTAGTCAATTAACGGGCGACAAAAAAAACTTCTAACCCTATAAAAATAAGTTCAAAATTGGAGCTAATAATAGTGTAATGTAAAAAAATATAAGATATAGGTACTATATAGACTGAAATATGTTGAGCCTCGAAGCAAACGATTAATACGCTTAGAATATTAAAGAGAACACTTGGCTATTGGCTCACACAGTCTGATAAACTGCGTTACCGACTGCCGCAAAGTTCAGTAACTGCGCGCGCCGGCTGAGCGCGAGATGTACGGCGCGGCCGTGAGGCGGCGTGCGAGTTTTTCGCGTCGGGCTCACGGAGAAACTTTTGACTGTACTTTAGAGAACGGGCCTGTGAATTTCTGAATATATGTTGTATTTTAAATAACCGAGCTGAAGCTTTGTAGACGAGGTAGTTCATGCCAATTAGAGATTTGATATGGGATTGGAATAAGACAACCTCCGTTTTCCAGAGTACTTGGGCTTCCTACACAGCAATCTGGGGCTGGTGTTACCGTGTGGTAACATTTGAATTAATTTTTTCTTACATATTAAATAAATACATTACATTACATAAATATATTACATTACATAAATACATTACATTACATATTAAATAAATTTAAATAAATCTTGCTTACCATTTCTTAAACTACAGATGTCCTAACCTTAAACTTGAATATTTTGTATACATGTATGTTTGTTACATGACGGTCAAAAACTTGTATACTGGGAAAGGAAATAGGTCTTTAGTAAAGTATTTTTAAACATTCATATCATTTAAGAACGAGATTTATCAATATGATTTGAATTTTTTTTTACGTCATTGCTGTAAAAGTGGATAAGTCATACGCCATCGATCCAACACAATTAATCATTATTAATTTTTACATGAACTTAATTCTTATAACGCCTGTTATCTCATTAGTAATAAACTGGCCGAGAACTCAATAAGTGCGCCCCAACTTGGAGATCAAGACGTATCGCGCGCTCGTGATATGGGGCTCGCATTTTTCGCA
Organism: Mysoria ambigua; assembly: GCA_018245875.1. Taxonomy (NCBI): domain Eukaryota; kingdom Metazoa; phylum Arthropoda; class Insecta; order Lepidoptera; family Hesperiidae; genus Mysoria; species Mysoria ambigua. Next base: position 3,250 of record DWEI01001825.1, read on the forward strand.
TCCAACCGAGGCGGAAACTTTTAACAAGATTCCATACAAGATTTATAATTACGTAACACGAACCTCCAGTTCGCAATGGGAAATATGGTAAAAATATATATATTTTTGTACCAAACACAAGTATGTTAACAGAAACAGAGAGTGTGTTTGAGATTCGTGTAATATTTTACTGAACAGACTGCAGTTCTCTTCGATGGCGGCCGGAATTTATTTTTCAAAGTAAATAGTAGCAACTGTTGAGAATTTTTATTTTGCATTTTCGCCGGATTGCGTGGTTGGTTTTGTTCTAGAGAGATCCAAAGTAAGAGTTTACGCGAACGTAATGTCGAACTAATTATTTGGAACATGACTACTTGCAAATGGTACTTATACAATTATAAGGCTCAAATCAAAGGGCATTCAACATTGTTGTAAAAATAAATGTTTAAACATTAATGCATGTACAAAAATTATTAAAATCGACGATGAATAATATCTTATCTTAAATTTAATTCGAAAATAGCTCTTTTATTTAAAATTGTTACAAATACTTTTGTTTACAAATTGTGCAGCACATTTAAACGTATTTTCTTCAATAAAACGGTCATAAAAATTGTAAAAAAATGTGATTTTTGAAGCTAGGAACATCGCTATCCCTGCGGAGTAGATCTCCATCTGCTGCAAGCTGAATAAGCCGACGTTAAATCTTTGAATTACATACACTCCCATTTCTAAATTGGTATTCCACTCTCGCGCAAAGAATCAGGTTTACTGATTCTTTGCACTGTAATTGTATCTAAACTTTACGTAACGTCATACATTTGTATTAGAATCAAAACACCACTTTGATAATAAGCTGAATAACGGAAATGTATTATAATGACAAATGTTGCATTATTCTGAACTGCCTAATTTAAGAATGCTTCACACTCGATGTTCGTAACACGACACAATAATTGAATAATATAGTGCCTATTTCCTTACGCAAATTTATCATGAATAATAAAAAACAGGGTCGTTCTAATAAATCCCGATTAACACAACATACTTTAAACATTATATCGCAATATACTCACAAAGCACAACAACCATAAATATAAATCAGTGCAGGGGGTCGTGACACCCACGCGACGCTGCCAGCGGCCGCGGCGAGCACCTCACCTGGGCGCGAGCAGCGTGACGCGCGTGCCGGCCGGCGACGTGAGCGCGACGCGCAGGTCGCCGCGCCGCGTCGCCGACAGGCTGACGCGCGCCTGCACGTGCTCCAGGTAGTTCACGCCGGGACACGCGCCCACGTTCAGCTGGGGCGCAGCGTTCGTTAGCGACATGGCCGGCGCGTCGCCGGTGCGCACGAGAATGTTTAATAGCATTATTACTAAATTTTACATGCCGTAGATAAGTGTTTATTTATTTATATCGTTTCCAGTTAGAACACTGAGGGATCACTCATGTACGTCAATGGAGGAGTGTCAAAAGAGCCCAACTCAATATGCAGTAGATAATTATGAAAGAAATTATAGATAGAATAATGATATAATATCACGTCAGTAAATACGTGTCAGGCAACAGCTAACTGAGCGGCAGCTGTACATTCGCCGAGCGTGCATGTGCGGTCTGTAACGAGATGACTTACGACTCGCTCAGACTCAGATCCACCTAACACCATAAACGGTCCGGACGCAAATTTAACAGCGCGTTGATTTTGTCCAGTGCCTTGTAAATGTTAGTATGAATTTATGGTGTTGTTCTGTGAACGACTGTTATTATGCATCACGTTACGGCTTAATGCCCTGGCCGCTACGGCCAGCTGCGAGAACGGTGCCCAACGGCATGCCCAGCGTTGGGATCCGACATCAACCAAATTCTGTCAGGGGAGGCCTACGGTAGTCTGATAATGATGAATGTTATTATATCATTTGCAGTTGAGTATTTTATAAAAAATACACGTATGTTTACCATGTTACAACCGACTAAATTTACTAACTACTGGATCCAAATAAACATCGCGATAATTTTGCTTATGACAAACGTACATATGATACTACTATAGTTCTCATTAAACATCTCAATTCGGAGTGGCAAAAAAACAAAAAAAAATTGGGCTAATTTTCCACTCATATTATATCTTGTTTTAGTTTTATTATGTTTAATACTCTACTATACTCAACGGTTTGTAGAAATATTTTTTTTAATTAACATAACACAACGTATATTATTTAAAAAAAGCAATCACTCGCTCACTGAACTCATAAAGGCGGATATGCACTAACCTCCAGGGTGGAGGTGGAGCGCGGCGGCACCGCGCGTAGCGGCTTGGGCGCGGCGAGCTCGCAGCGGCGCTGCGGCGGCACGGGCCGCCAGGCGCGCGCCAGCCGCACCATGCCCGCCGCGTCCAGCAGCCCGTAGCCGAACGAGTGCGACACGTTCCGGCCCACGCCGTTCACGCGCCACTCGCCGCCCAGGCTGAGCCGCTCCGGCCGCGCGGTGCGCACCACTGGACGGACAGACATTCGCACATGCACTCACTTGGCACCCGATTGACATGTACACGAGGAGCTGTAAATTACCGGGGACGTCTGTATTGCGTCTAGAAATACTTTTGATGTAAAAGATACGTAAATACCGCGACTACATAATAACAAGGAAATCCTGAATTGAGCCGAGATATTGGTTACAGTATATTGTGTAAATATTGTTGTATATTTTGCCGCTAATGCGCGTTAATCGGTTAGAACGTGGATTAGGTAGATGAGCCGAAGATTTATCGAGCCGGCTCCGGTGAGCAACGGAAATTATTATTACTATTATCACGTCAGCTGTCTTACAGTGAAGGTTGAATTACGATAAAATTAAATTACATAATTTACCACATAACACATACTCTAACGATTGAAGGAATGCAATGTCGTGAATGAATACACATTGAAAACAATGTACACCAGGGACTGAACAATTTACCAGTATATGAGTATGAATATATGAGTACTTGTATTTCCAGAATAACTAAATAAAGTGCATGACTTAAAAGAATTATCTGCGCTAAAGGATCGTTCTTTGTAATCATCATATTGCGCTATTTTGCTCTGACGTGTATGTAAATTGAATTTGTCTTATCTGCCGTGAAGGGTTCTGTAGTAAGTGTAGTAAAACATTTTAGGTTACACTAACGTTGTAGGTTAAATTAATATAAATATATAAACTGCCTCATTGGTCGTATTGGTTGCGAGTGCGACTGCTGATCGGAAGGCCCCGGGTTCGATTCTCAGGTCGAACACTACAACATTTTCTAATTTAGATTTTCCAGTAGTGGTTCGGAGTCTGGATATGCTCCCGATGCATCGCAATAGGCTCCACTATTCCATAGAGGGACGTAAAACGTAACTGACGAAAAGTGGGAGTGTGCTGCATTCCTCTGCCTACCCCTTCGGGGATTACAGGCGTGATGTCACGTGGTTACCAGTATATGAAACATTTTCCGGCTGAAAGGCGATAGATATATCCAATAATGGAATCATGAAACGGTAATCACATATAAATTTAACATATATACGAGCAAATATAACTCTATTATGTAAAGCATTGGCGGTATACGATGTCTTGTATGATTTACGCGTTCATATGGATTGTCGATTCTTATCTATTGTGCTCGTGTCGTGCGTATGTACAGCACAATCGATAAATTCACATTAGCGCCGCCGCCCTTCAACTCCTCCCATTATCTGTAATGTTACGTAATCCTTTATAGCCATAATGGCTTTCGGATAACAGATTCAGCTCGAACAAATATCGTACGCGACCTCGCTGTGCGGATAGCGTCGTTCACATTTAAACTTGTGCCCTCGTGTTCGTTGCGTAAGCGAATCGGGAGCAGACAGCGGCACTCCGGTGACGGCTTGAAACTGCAGGAAGGTTGTAAAATTTGTGTACAATTACACTAAAATCAGTCTCCTCGGAATTATTTGCAACATTCACACAAATCTCGATGTAACTAACGTGTTTTAATTATTAATGCTGGGAACGCCACAAAGGGAACTTTCAAGGGTAGCGCGATCACAAAAGGAATTCGCCGGAAGGAAATTAGCGAAGAATAATGGTGGAGCTCAAGGAGCGCTCTATATCGCACCTCAGTAGATAAAATAATTTATGTTCGCGAATAAACATCACAGTGTAACAACTCCCTGGATTAAACTAAATTATCAGAGTTTTGAACGGTAATTGCTTTGAAAAGTTAAATAGGCTCGAAGCGCCAGTGACACACAAAGCCGGGGTTTACTGACGCTCATTTTGTTCCGTATTAATGTTATTATTTTCCACTTTTTACGAATGCCAAAAAGGGATTCTTCGTTAATCCGAATAAAATCGGATAAACCAAAACGCGGCTCTGTTGATAACGGATATAATTGTTAATGGACACGCTAAAGTTCACAGTGATTTTTTGTGTTTTATTTTACTATTATACTCCATATGATAGCTCCGCGAAGTACGCGGCCGTTTTATTTGAAATCCCGACACTTACGCTTTAATGTGTTATTAAAACACATTTATCCCGACGCATTATTTCTTAATAGCTTGAACGACGTAGGAGTCATATTTTTATATTTATCATCATTTATCGTGTTTCTCGTGGTAGATGTGAATGTTTTTTCAAGTACAATAACAGTGATGGTTGTTGTGCGTGAATTAGGGCTGTACGGTGTTTTTTTCTTATTTTGTAATTTAAAAATATTTGAGATTTTTGAAATTTTGAAATTTAAAAATATTCGAGATTTTTGAAGTTTTGAAATTTAAAAATATTCGAGATATTTGAAATTTTAAAATTTAAAAATATTCGAGACTCCTGGAAAGATTAAAGCCATATTTAATTCTTGTACTAACCGTAGTGTATACCGATATTACCATATTACTTTAGCTCTGGATAACAGTAATAAAAGCACAGCATTGTGTAGCGTCAGCAAAATATGCAACGGACGCGCAGTTCGAACCGATCGCAACAATATGTCCCTCTCACGTCAAACTCCTTCCTCAATACATAAAGTCGCTTCAATTGCATACTCCACATCTGCTCCAATACGCCTTGTCACTCGAGTGCAAAAGAAAATACAGAATAACATCGCACTTAAAAGATGAATTGCCGATAAAACTGTCAAATCAGACGGTACATTTCCATGGCGTTGGTATTAAAATCCACTGTCGCACAGATAAACAAGAGATATTTTACTGTTTATGGCTGCAATGTCGTGGATTTGTGTATTTGGTTTAATGGCGAAAACTTTCACATTATTTTAGGTGACAAATCACGAGTGAGTTAATAATAATAATAAACCGTAGAGCAGACACGAGAATTTAATATTTTGTTTTTGATGTAGCTTTTACGTGTCGGGGCGGAATAAGAATACATACTCCGAGTTCCGGATACAAAATGTCGTATAAGGCAACTAAATCTGGCGTTGGCTAATCGCAGCATAGCGGTCTACCTAGTCACAGCTAAATGCCCTAGCCGCCTATGAGCAGACAGGAAGACGGAGCGAGAAATTATGATCTGCGGTAACCATCTCGCACGCCCCGCGTGGGGATTATGAGCATAACCCCTCAGAGGTTTATGATCAGTAGTGAACAGCAATAGGATAGTGATGACGATGAAGAAACTCAATGACCAAACGTTGACATCAAGCATTTAGTCCCCGAGGAGGTAAACAGAGAACCAATTATGAGTACATCTCATCATTGTAGTGAGCGCAAGTAAGTAATAGTTCTTGTATATATATGTATATGATATCGAGGCATCGTTCGAGCTTTAGTACATTTTAATTACCAATGTCCTTCCAGTATAATCAAGATAAAATATTCACGTACATTATCGTAAATATTCAACGTGCAGAAACGAAAATGCATATAAACTAAAATATTGGTATCGGGAACGCGTTGATCAAATGTCACGCAGTAGGCGTGTATAGCTGAACAAAGCTGCTAGACGCTAATGTAATTTGGACCGCCACAATGCCCTTCGCTGCGTGACCGCGCGCGTCAATCAAAACTAGCTGCACTGTATTGTTGGTGGGTTCAAGTCGAGTAACGCATTATCGATCGCATGGTTGTACTGGTTTATTAAATTTTCATAATTATATTGTCGCGTTTACTCGCTTGTTTGGTTACCAGAGAGAAATGAGTATGGTATACAATCTGACATGTTAAATATAAATGTATCGCTTTGTTCATTGATATTTTTTTGTCTATTAAAACAATGCTTGTATATTCGCAAGAGACAGACTGATGATGGCAGTACACTCCCACGTTTAACCAGTTACGTTCCCATCCCAATATTGAATAGGTGGTAGATCGATTGCCATACATTGGACACATCCGGACTCCGAACCACTTCTAGAAGATTAAATTTGATAATCAAACAAGGCAGTCAGTTAAAGAAAAGTATTCCTTTTTAAGATTAACGACGAAAATTTTCATAATTAACTTACGTATACAATGTATCTATCAAGAGGTCCTCTTCGTTACTGGGCTGCAAGTTGGATATAATGAAAGACACGCACATAGGCGTAAATTCTGCTATAAAACCACTTGGCCCCCAAGTGACTGTACATTGAAGAAATAGGTTCTAATTAAGCTAATTAAGAGAATTACAACTTTATATGGGACCTGCTTACGAAATATACGAAGGTTTGTTCTTGACGACTATGATACTAGCGATGGGCAATACCTTGGGACAACTCAAGCCCATTCGTCTGATACCAAAGTAGGCAGAGTTTACTGTAAGAAGACAATATACAGCTCATAAATACAAACAAACACGTCAACGTATCAAACGTATATAGATAACGTTACACACAGACAGAACAATCATTCGTGCTCACTATAAAGTTTGTCTTGACTAGGCATCCAACCTACAACTGTCCATTTGATCAAAAAGTCGCAACCGTTTTTTCGTGCAAAAGAGAATGAAATGAATTTAAATGAAAAACTGTCCACCCAGGTTCGAGGCGTAATCATTATTGGAAGGAAATAACATTATGTCACATAATGTAACTTGCTGTTCATATCCAATCCGATGTTACTCGATTTCAGATTCGTTTCGACTGAAGATTAATCGATAACTATAGTCTATCGATTATCATAATAAATTTTCGAATTAACAGTGCAAGGGTTGAAATATGATTAATGTTAATCAATTCTCCATTTTCTGCGAGTGAATTATCAGAAAAATTGGTAAACATTATACAGATGTTGTATGTATGAAATTGTTTTGTTCTGACTGAATTTCACGCTCGTTGAATACAGGTCCATTATTACAATACGAGCACCCCTAATAGGTGAGCAAATGAGATTTATGTGTTTATTTTAAATAAAACGGTAAAATCCGATTATCTTTAAACATCGCGGTATAGTACATTTAGATCAAAGGTTCCCAAAGTGGTCCAGGGGTCCACGGGCAACTCGTCGGAGGTCTACGTTGGTGCGAAAATATAATGGAGTTACACGAGCAGTGAGTGGGGGTCCACGAAATGTATTTGGTTTCGATAGTGGAGAACAAAAATTTTATAAGCGGTCCATGGGTAAAAAAAGTTTAGGAACCCCTGATTTACCTATGTGCTGCATGTCCCGCCACGTGAGGTCCCTGTTCGCTTGCAGCGCCAGCGCGCAGATGCCGGCCGCGAGCGGCGCCGACGCGGACGTGCCCGTGTGGCTCGCCGTGCACGAGTGGTGGAGGTCGGTCGTCACCACCTATTATACATTACGACGACTATATCAACACCATGTATAACGATGTATTCGTGTATTTTATAATTAACAAAATAACAAATCGTAAGTTCTCTTTGAATTCATATCGAAAATAATTTTATTAATTCATGAATTCTGCCCATCGTGATTGTATGAAATAATCAGTATAGTAATAACATTTTTCGAACAAAACCATCAAAAACGATTCTGCGAAATCGTAAATACAAATTAATATTGCAGCACGAAATATATTTGTTGGTACCGCAAATGATAACAATGTGCGTATACCCCCACCTGTTTCTCGTTGATGGCGCCACTGCTGTATGTGGCGGCGAGGGTCGAGCTGCACATCTCGGAGTACCACGGCACCTCGCCGCGCTCCGTCGCCGAGGATATCGACAGCGTCCATATCGAGTTGGTGTAGCCGTCGCAGTTGCAGTTGTCGTGCTCCCGGCCCCCGTTGCCGGACGCCCACACGAATATTGATCCTTTCCCGTTGCGACCCTAAACACAATACGTTTATGTAGCGATAAAAAGTAACATAAGGCCTTACACTACGTTTGCTTCCTATTATGGAATAGGTGTGATTCTAATGCCATACCGGGAACATATCCAGACTCGAAGGCATTACAAGAAAATCTATGAGAAATTCAATGGGAGTATTCTGAGGTGGAGGCCACAGCTTGGCAATCGCTGAATAGGACATCTTCGAAGCTAGGTGGAGTGCCAAAAGTGGCTGCTAGCGGTTGGATATAGAGCTGAACATCTAGTTCACTGGCGTGCTATTAAGAGGCTCGTGTCCAGCAGTGGACAGAAATAGGTTGATGATGATAATTATGATGATCTATTTTACGAACCTAATGAGAGTCATGGATAAATAGCCTTCGCCGGGATGTAGCGCCCCGAAGATCTGAACACAAGCTCCTCAGAACACCATATATGATTGTTTTGATGTCTACTGTGATGCGTAACAGTTATATAACAATTATATTCTTGATAATTCAATAGTACTAGTGTAATGTAATCGATTTATTATAAAATATATTTATTATTTTTAATAATGTTATTATGGTCATGTCAGATATGGTGAAAAAGAAACCCCTCATATTCCCACCAAAAATGGACGGGAATAACCGGATAATTGGCTGGCGATATGCGGTCGTGGATGAAATTCGTTTTGACCATCAATTGAGCGGCCACACTCGGTGGTGAACTTATCGCTTGTCGAGCCTTCAGACCCAACTCACAACTAGATATAAATTTTATTTACGTTAGAATATTATTCGAGAGTTATTCAAACAACGCCCACGCGAACAGTGCCGTTCATCGAATACTGTTGATAAAGTGTTATTTAATGGTAACGAGCATTATATTCAACATTATTTATTATGAAGTAATTTCCCAAAACATATATAAATACACTTGATTATTTTCTTTTACACAGTAAGTTGCATAAATATTTACTTTACATTACTTAAATTGTAACATAAATATTTAACATATATATTATTTCATATAGATAGTAAGTGAGTAGGCCAAAGTACACTAAAAAAGACACAGACCGTAAAATGAAAGTTCCATCGAAATATTTTTTTATTGCAATGAAAATTTAATTCAACTTTAATTTAAATTTCGAATTATTCTGAATCATGCATGCGGGGTTTTTCACGGCTATTAGGGAAAATCAGAGCTAAATAGTATCGGCATATGCTTTGCAACCGAAACATCAATATCATTCCTACAAATTGAAAGTACGAATTGGCACACGTCTGACGATAACTTCGAATACATTATAAAATCCACACTCGGCGTTACTTACACCCCCGCAAAGCGTTTGCGCTTCATCACCACATTAGCGCTACAAGTACTTCGACGCTCGAAATAAATGAACGCTAATTTACCCACGTTTAATTCGACTCGGTGAATCTCCAATTACCACAGTATGTAATTATTGTGTGCGTTACCATTGACGCGCTGTCAATTGAGGTTTGTAATTAAACGGGAATTAATTTAACTGACATTGTACACCTACGCGTGTCGAAGTGTAGGGAATGATGACAGATGAGTGTAGATATATGTTGTACAGGAAATTAATAATTTGAACGTGTGTTTGTTAATTACCATTTATATATGGACATTGCATACGTGAGCAATTGTAAAATGCAAATTTCATATTAATATTATATTTTATTACTTATAACAGATGTCAACATAAATAAATAATCTATATGAATATTGTATAATTATATTAATTTGCCAGAACCAGTACGGTTTTATTTAATTGTAGGTCTAGTTTGGTTGTACATCATAGTAACAACTTATAATGACAGAATTATTAATTGAAAGAATATTAAGCAAAAAAAACATATCAGCAAAATGAGACACACATAAGTCAATATGTAAACATCAAGATTGACACAAGATGTATTGATAAAATACTAGATAATATAACAGAATCTATGGATATCATTATATTAGGGATGAAAAAGGTTATTCTTGTACAATAACAAAATACGGATACTGATATGAATCCACTCATGTCCCCGAAATTGTATCATTTGCGAACACGTGTTAGAAATAATGCGGGCAAGGCAGCCAGTATTATGTAAATTTGATGCGGGGTTGCTCGACCATATACCGGAAAAGGCAGGGGTAATTGCACCATTACAAAAATGACACCCGCATAAGGTTACCCAACTATTAAAGCTTGCATATTACCATTTACTTAGGTTCGAGAAAAAAAGTCGATTTCCAAATGACGGTCACATCGAGACAAAATTTCACTAAAATGAGCTTTCAATATTTAGTCATCCAGAGATTCATACTCATATGCATGACATGACCTGAACCCACATAGTAGTTCATTGAAATATTTCCCCGACAGGCAATGTCGTTCTCTGTGACAATGTCACAGAGAACGGAACTGAATACAGGACGCACTAAATATTCAATGCTGTTGCTGAAGTATTTGGTGAATGACGTCAACTTTAATACTTAAAGATAGTGCCGATTTATAACTTAAGTGCAAGGGATCTGTTCCAGTGAGATTACACGTTGATAATTTTACGCTCGCAAGGGCGAGTTCACAAAAGAATGTTTTTTTATAACATTGTTTTATTTCAAAGAATATAATTAGAATTCCACATCTTTAAACTGGAAATTTTTCCATTTCTTTAAATTCTTCTTTAATTTTACCCTCCTACGTTATAAATATACAAACTAATAAAGATCTAAACAGAAATATATGGACTAAGATAAAATAGGTTCTAATTATAAAAAAAACAAGGCGAAATTATGACAAGTTTTCATTAAAATTTATTCTAACGAATTTCACACAACTGAGATGGTGATTTAGTGTTGAAAATTATAATAGTATTCCAGCGTGGATATTCCAGATAAACCGACTGGTTTCAAACCTATTCGAGGTCGTGTGCTTCCGCCAATCGCAATGAGGTCGCGACCTCTCGCAATCACCGACCTCGTATAAGTCCGAATCGAGTGGGGATGTCCTGGAAATAAATGTGAGCTGAGACATTTAGCCCCTCATAAAAGCGTATAAAGAAACTACCTAACCTAGTTCGTAATGGCGCTAAGTTCTAGCATTTTTTGTCTCGTTCTCTCCCAGCCTTTTCTCAATATTAAAAAGAGAGAGCAGATTTCAATGTCTAATGTGGTCCTTCACGTTGATAAGTACGTTTTGTGCTATGAAAGGTGACCTAATAATCTACATAGATGGATTCAGTTGTTCAGACAACTTATCTTATCTGCAAATATTTGATGTAAATGTACTCTTTAGACAGTTACACGCAAACCCGGATTCCGAATACAGTAAACTCTACATCAAAGAATGTTATATACAATACGTAGGTTCCTAAAATTCTTTGACCGTGTTTAATTGCGCCAAATAATTATTCGGCAAAGTAGCCATTGCCCGCTGGTTCCGGTCTGAAGGGTGTAGGCGGGAGAAAAACGAAAGGCGTTTCGACAGTCAACCAGCGTGGCAACGGATGGGTGTCATAGGAACGGTATCGAAGCGGCGTATCGCATTAAATCATGTTGAGGATCACCTCCATGGACCGCTTTTGATCTGTTACGGTCAACTTAAATATGAAACTGTTGGTAGCACGCGCACCACATTCTAAACTCAAATTTCGTAATACATTCTAATTCGGAATTGATTAGCGAGATTGAATAATTGCAGAATCACAATGCAAAACGGGTAGTACAACATTAGGCATTTTTCTAAGGAGCTGATTCAGAGATACCTTATTTAAACGAGACTCCATCCTACATCAATCAATACTTCATAAGTAACTGGGAGAAACTCGGCTGAGATTGTGTTAAATACAGCTGATATTTAAAAAAATCGATAACCATCATCATACCGATAACGAAGTATCTTCGTTTTAAACATTTCGAGTACACATTAACAAATTGCATACTCGAGTTTGGAGAGCGTTGGAAGAGCGCGCCGAGCACTAAAATATTGTCGATAGTGAATACGACATTTATGTTGCTTTGTAATGCTTTTACACACACAAGCACACGTCGGATATAGGCCTGGTTATTTCACAAAGTGTACACACACACAGAAATGTACATGTCACGTATAGAGTAACTATTATTATAAGTGTGGGTTGGTTGGCCAATAATAACACTATTAGATTATAACTGTTTATATTTCACTATGGATCTGGGCAGCGTAACA
>DWEI01001826.1:0-15662 GCA_018245875.1 Mysoria ambigua
GGCGGCGGCGGCAGGTGCCCCCCGCGTGGCGCTCCCCCCCCCCCTCGCGGGAGAGACAACACCCCCCCGCGGGCAACAAAGATTTACGTTTTTTTTTTTTTTTTTTCCCCCCCCCCCCCCCCCCCCCCCGTGAAACTTGAGAACGCAGCAGACTTCGAATCGATGACACATACGAGCCATTAAAAAGATATATGCTATTGGCGTTTCGTAATTACGTTTGTAGAGACGACCCGCACAGAGACAGAGCACTAGTGTTTATTTTACTCAAAATAATGTTATATACAAGCAGGAACATCGATCCCGGAAGCCCTAAATCCTATCTATTTTTATATGCAGTTAAACATAACAATGTTGGTATCTATGAACCGCTGGCGTCTAACAATCAACGCCAGTCTACTGGCCATTAGTTGCTTTGACAGTTAGAAAAAAGCAAAGCGTGGCGAGCGCTCGTGACGTCACCACGGTAACGTTCCAATACGACCACGGAAACGCTCACGACGGCAAGCGAAACGCTGACAGCGCGGTTACATGCGAGCAGAAGAGCCAGCCACCGCATTAGTAGCCGTCGGAACTTTATCTACATTACGCTTTTTCCCCAGTCAAGTGCAATGATTTGTAATTTTACTCCCCGTTCCAATGTGATGGGACTTTAAACAATGGTACGCAATCATGATTTTATCGAGTCATTTGGTGTTTTAAAAGAATATATCCGGAAGTAAATTGGGAGTTCACCATAACGCAGTCTAAGGTATGTGACGCCCAGCAACCCGCATCTGGCCAGCGTCGTAAACTATGGCCGGAACACTCAACGTCAAAAAGATAGTATAAAATAAAGGAACACAAAAATTGTTTAACTGCTGTATCCTTTAACGACATTTTAAAATGTTAACTAATGAAACGCTCGTTGTTTTAACTATAATTTCCACGGTAAGTATTAGCAGTGGTCGGCGTAGTTTTACCGCTTCGAGTTTTGGTGTCGCGATGAGTTTTGGGGGCGAATCCTACACGCGCCGAGTTTTGGAGGCATCCTACAGAGCCCGGCGCGGGGTGTGCGCGCGCTGTTTGCGCCGGACGCGAGTGTTTGCGTGGCACGTGCCTTATCCGATACCATTTACGGCCACACGATGGGCTTTAAGCTTTTGCGCCTTGTTTCCACCGCGACGCGTCCTTTTTTGTCGGGACCTACGCAAACAGCGCGTCCGGCGCGCGGACCACGGAAAAAAAATTCAAGGCTCGAGTGTATAATAACATAAAATTTGTTTTTCACAGATGACAACAAGCAACACCGACAACTCGGAGCTACGATATATATATTTGTAATAGCCCTCTTGCAGCCAATATCATATCAGATCAGCTTTACAAAGTTAATCAAAATCATTCGCGATATTATTAAAAACAGTAAATTATACGGAATATGAGTAACAACAGAGCCGCGTAATATCTTTCGAGTTAAATATACGCAAGTTGTAACATTTAGCGTGTGACATACCTATAAATTATGACAGGATATATGTAGGTCAATTCATAAATGTGTGACTACAAAAGTACACAAGTAGTGAATGATGAATACCACGTACAGAGGTAACTAACGTCAGTGCGGCGGTATTGTGAACTACCGGTGTTGAATTTCGTTTGCCCCTTATGTAACGCACGAACAAATATTACAACTAGCCGCTCCGTGCGCTCCGTTTTCCGAGAATTTACCAGCTTATTTCCCATAAAAAAAAATCAGTTAAAGCGCTATATTAAACATCGATAAACATGATACACATCTCGTCACTTCTCACTTCACAATCGTTAAAAGATTATGAAACAGATTAAAACTGACATTGCCGCTCGCGTTCCGCGTGGTTTCTGTCTCGCTCTGTCGCGTGTCGCCGCCCGCGCCGTTCGTCATAATCTCACGCACGTCGGCCGCGTAACACGACGGTACGTGATTTTCGCTCAGCGCCCGCTCGTATGACAATGTATATTGTCTCTCGCGACCGTGCGTCGAACGAGCTCGTGCTGTCAGTCCTTTGTGCGCCCGTTCGGGCTGTTTCGATTCTGTGCGCGTATGTATTTACTTTGTGTAAACATTGGTTGTGTCGACTTTGTCATTACATGTGCCCTTTCGTTACGTTGATTCACGATTACATTCATTGCATCTTGTGACGAATAAATGATTAATACTAATTTCTGTCACATGCCTAGTTTGGAATACTGGCGCGCATAAGCGCCTCGTTTCAAAGGAATCTTGAGAAATGTAATAGTTTTGTTATTTTTTGCGAGCAACCGATACATTGCGCCCGGCACAGCCATGCGCGTAAAGATTTTTTTACGCGACACACTCCACTTGGGCGACACCCTTCAAAGGCTATTAATTTATTTAAAGGGTCACAAAACCGTAGTAAAAACCCATCGTCAGTGACGGATGAAGGTTTAAGTGCTACTTGAAACGCGAAAAATGTAACGCGCTCCAGTTTTATGGTCTCTTCGTCACTTTTTGTATCAAGGGACGCTCGTTCGCGTGTTATATCACTTTGGGCATTCATTCCGGAAGAGTCGAAACAAAATCCAACATGTTTATTATTATCTTCCTTTTCAAGGACTGAACTGTTGATCGTGTTGGTTGGGAGCACGACCGAAGGTCCTGGGCTTAGATCCCGCGTTATCTAATAGTAGCTCGAAGTATGGAAATGTGCCCGCTTTATGGTGCATCTGTTCTGTAGCGGGATGTAAGCGTAACTGATGAGACGTGTGTCCTACTTACTGTATACCTCTTGCGAGATTAAAGGCGTGAAGTTGCATTTTATTTTTAACAAATATCTACTATTTAACACTAGACAGAGCCTGTGATGCGTTAAACATTATTTGACTGCCTCGTTGATCGTGTTGGTTGCATGTGCGACTACCGATCGGGAGATCCCGGGTTCGATTTCCGGGTTGAACATTACAAAATGTTCAAATTTAGAATTTCGTGAAGTTACATTTTATACATTATTTTATATTCAATTCATATAAATATTTTTACACAAAGGTATAGAAAATGAACTCACGCTACTCAGACAAATACTAGACACCCGTGTGAATTGAACCCACTACCCCTAGTTCAACTGTCAGATTCACAAACCATTGGAACAACGGGCCACCTATCTCTTGTTTTATATCACGACAATACGTCAGCTTATAAACGACTTACGTACGTAACTTCACGCCTGTAATCCCCGACTTAAATCGTGTTTTGCAGTACAGTTGTACAATAGGTGTTATTTATATTGTATATAGTGATATAGATATGTGGTTTAATGGAACACGCTAGAACACTACATGCCGCATACAACCAAGGCAATGCATTACCCACATTACCCAGCGTCACCCACAACCGCGACATTACCCTGCTTTGGCAATAGAAGCTCGGGCGAGTCCTCGACACGACTATCCTTGTTGTAAATGGGGTTTAATATTCATTTGGCATCTAGTATATTCTTTGGGTATTATGTAGCAATTGTTTTATAAACGACTAAAGCGCCGTCCTTATCGCTGTCCGGGAGATGAGTTGTCGCAACGAAATTATAAATAAAATGGGAGTACGGGGCGGCGGCTATGTACGTGGTGGGTGCGCGCGGCGCCGGGCTATCGGATGACCCCGCGCCCGAAAACAGACACGCACACCACTGCGCGTGTATGTGTGCAGCACAGGTCCATGTGTGTGTGTGTGTGTGTGCTCAAGCCTAAACACACGTTATACGAGTCGATTCGATCGTCGACGAAATGTCATATTATTTTCTGATCAACAACAATGATTGTTCGTTATAATATCGACATCGTAACTCGTTTCAGCGCCGCGAGGTTATGTTTATAATAACCTCGGTCACATTAGCATTAAGTGAAGATTTCAAATGTATGTGAAATGATGATATTGCTATAAGAAATGTCTCATTATTTAACTACAATTTTCTCGTTGCTAGTGTTGGTTGCAAGTGCGACTGCCGAACAGGAAGTCTCGGGTTTGATTTTCGGGTCGGGCACTATTAATTTTTTCTAGTTTAGATTTTCTAGTAATGGTTCGGAATCTGGATATTTGGCCGGGGTATGGCAACAATCTCACCACCTATTACATAGTGGGACGTGAACGTAACTGGTGAAACGTGGGGGGATCTGCATTCCTCTGCCTACGACTCCGAGGATTACAGGCGTCAAGTTATATTCAGAATATCCTATACCTATTATACAGTTGATGAAGTCAACTTAAGTACATAAAATTGTTTTTATTAGTTAGTGGTAAGTGACCCTGTCATGCGAGCCGAAAGTAGCCGGTTCGAATCTTATCAAAGAGAACACGAGATGAGCAAGAAGAGTGTTTGTTTTACGTCTCAGTGCAGAAAATATAAAAATAAAACTTTAATATCTTGAATGTGTCAATAATTTGACAATCGCTGCATTCTTTTGCCTAAGATTGATGTTTGCGAGTCGTCCCAACATATAAATAGGGTGTACTACAAAATTATCATATTGTTAATATTATGAAAAACAAAAAAACGATTCAATAACATATCTAATATGTAAAATAAAAAATTAATGCAGTACGGAGAGCACCGGCTGCTATCGGCGTCCGCCTCCCACACATCCGTACAGCCGGCGGTCGCACAAAGTTGGAGGTTCTCTACAACGGAGCATCGGTCGCTTTAGTTGAATGATGAGTATCATAAATGTGACCCACAGCTGGATCTCTACAGGTCCTTATTACACTGAGCGCTTGGAAGATGTTTAAAATTGGCTGTCTTAGATAAAAATAGTATTGGGTGAAGGTACAGTTCGTGAGGACCTAAGTGTGTGGTTTGATTGGTTTCCAATGATGTGGCTACCCTTATTTACCCTACACTTTGATTTGTTTATCGCTACAATACAAAACGTTGACTTTGTTTATTTATATTGAACTTTGAAATACGATTCGTCGCTGTGCACACGTCTTTGCTAGAATTTAATTTGAATTTCTAAATGGCATTATTACAACGGTTGCAATGCAGTAAATAGGCTGGATTCGAAAACGGAGGTCTGTTGAAATGGTGGCAGTTTGACGACAGACAAATATCATTTCGTATTTAATACTTTCTTTATATCGACTGTTACATAGTTCGGTACGCACATGCGATGTAATTTTACACACTCTATGAATATATAATTTGAATGATCAGATGATTGTCAAGAGTCTCGTGTGACGAAGTATTTCCAGATGGCCCGTAGGAACATTCTCTTTGCCTCTAATTGTCCGTGTTCTTTGCGCGATCCTTCCCCATGTATATCTCAGTACAGCGGCTCATCTCATTCATTAGCTATATTGAACTCATCCTCGTGGTCTACAATTAGATTTTTTATTGCAAAAACTTTCAGAGTTCGCACGACGTGTTAACAGTATCTTGGGACGCACGGTCATCTGATCCTAAACTAGGCATAGCATATGCACGTAAGCAGACAGCTGATAAACATGTGTGTACATATAAAAATTGTCTAATCATAATCGTATTGATAACTGCAACACCCGAGCGAATGCTTGTCATTATCAGGAGAATACTTGTCCCATGTGGGAATCAAAACGAATCAAACCGCTTCAGCAATCAGACCCTACCACCGGAAGTTAAACGGTCATTGTAGTAAACAATAAACATATCGCAAGGACCTCGATTTACATCGCATCGAAAAAGTCCGCTTGCTGTGAATGGCAAAACGCGCCCGGCGCAGAATGTTCCCGTTAGCCGAAGAGTGGTCGCGCACAAAGAAGTCGACAGCGGACGGCGCTGAGTCACGCGGGCGGCCGCGTCAATAAATACTGCCCTATCGGACGGCACCTACCTACGGCTGTATAGACTTTCGTATTTAAGGAAGTGCACCATATTACTCATGATAATTACGTCCAATTCTTACAACACTTGCGTGTACAATTTAAATTCACCTATAACGTTTATTTGGTTAAGTTAAGTTTTATTTGGTTCACTGGATCCGTTTAATGATAATACCATTACATTCAACGTGTGAATTCAACGCTTTACGATGCAGTAGTACGTTAGGACCCATGATTGTTTAAAATGACGCAATTCAACTGAAAACAAAATAAAATAACGTTGTTTACGTGAACAACATTAATATGAAAGCAGAAAGAAATAACACCGTATATAGGTACGTCTAAGTTTTTAGGCTCGTAAACATACGAATGTGTAAAATAGATGGAGGTAAACAATCATCAGTGTGGTTTAAATATTGGCTTGTGGGCATGTTACTTACTTGCTGAGAGGCTGGCGGCGGCGGACAGCTGCGGCCGTCGGGTGCCGTCCAGCCCGCTCCACATCTCCTGGAAACAAGCGCACCCGAACATCACCGCTTATCCATTTGGATAGAGCCATAAATGGCTGTCAACCGAGCACTACGGTGACCTGCAGCAGCGTTTGCCGTACCGTCCACATAAAGGTTTTGCGTTTGAAAGTAAATGCGCAAATGGAAAGAATTTCGATGAAATAGCCATTCGTAGCGCTCGTCCAATATCATTGAACGTCTAAAGGCGAGTACCGCGGGACACGTGGTGAGCTGAGGTGCCCCTGGCTCACCGATGTGGCATTTACGTGGCATTCGTGCATGTGCACGAGGCAGCGCTCGCCAGCGGGGCGGCGCGTGCCGCGTTCGCCGGATACTAATTGTTCCTGCTCTAGATAATGCATGCTCACATAGTTTTACAATGAATAGCCCGTTTTGCACTTATCTTATCTATTCCTTTTGTTTCCGAGAAAGGAAAGTATTTTAGAAAATCGCCGGCGTTGCGTCGTTACATATGTATCAAACGTTGAATTTTTAGTTTTATAAAACGTAAATGTAACTGTACGCCTTTAATACCCGAAGAGGTAGGCAGAGCAATGCGGAACACTCCCACTTTTCACCGGTTACGTTTACGGTTAGGTTCATCGTAATCTTAAATTATGTTTTTTATTATTTGCTTTAGCTGAATCATTTTATTTAATTGAAATATTCTATATTATATAAAAAGCCCATTAAAAGCAGTTTCCTCGAGGCGAGTTTTGTTATGCGAGTTGCTAATATTAAAATGTTATTTATATCTTCCAAACGATAAGTAGGTATTCATCAAAAGTTAACGAGCATTTCCCAAAGACTTTGTGCAATCCTCATAATACGTTACGTCAATATGGAATAAACAAACATTTAAATAGTTAAAATGGGTTATTTATACACAAGAAACATTGGCCCGAACTGGAATAGTTAGTGTCTAATATAAGTCGCAACAATACAAACGGGCTCGGCCGACATCGGACCTGAACAAACACGCGACTTAGATACAAATATTTGAACGAGACGAGGACGCGAGGGAGACGCGTATGGGACGCGATAGGTGCTCGTCAGAAACAATGGTACGACTGCCACGAGAATTTGCAATTCGCACCTCGACATCGTCCCCTCGAGACCCTTGTGGAACCAGAGTGACATTAATGAATCTGATTCTACTGTTTAACAATGTAATTGTAAATATAAGTTCCACTTCAGGGCTTGAGAAATTTTAAGAAATATGGCATGGGTATACCTTTATCCGTAAACACCGATTATGTCTAAGACATTTTTGTTAAGGAAGCTCTAATAGTACACTCGTATCACATTAAGACGACGTGGACTTCAGCAGCGAGCGAGAACGTGTAGCGCTGCGTGAGTGAATGTGATGTACGAAATAAGTGCAGGCGTCGCTTACCTGGTGCGCGTACGCGTTGGCGGAGATAGTGGACGTCGCGTACACGGAGGGGCGGCCGGCGCTGGCGAAGGCGCCGCCGAAGCGCGCGGCGAACGCGGGCAGCGCGCCGCCGCCCGCCTCGCTCGCCTCGCCGCCCGTCTCCGGGTACTCGTCCACGGCGAGCAACTGCACCGCGCCCTGCGCCGCGCCCGCCGCGCCGCTGTAGCTCGGCGATCCTCCTGCGTGCCAATGCTCATTACTCACCGTCATATCGGAAAACTGAAGAGGTTACAGAGAATCGTATATATGAAAATGATGGAACAACACTATGTTGTTTTGAATATGACATTTTGAGGTTTTAGAGCCGTATCGCTATTAGTCTATGACAATTTATTTATTGCAGTCCTTCTATAAGATTATGTATTACTGGACCTGGATTTAAACCCAGGACTTCTCGTTAAGCAATCGCCCTTATACCAAAATAACCAAGACGGCACATATTTTAAATAATTAAAAATGTGATAACATCAAATAAAACACTTAAATTCATCATCATGATAAACATTGAGCGATTAAGTTGATGTGAGCTTCATAAACGTAGCAAAAAAACTCGAATGACTTTGGACATAAATATTGCACACTCGGCAAGGGAAAGTAGCCGAGGTGATATCGCCGGAGCCGTTCCGTGTAACCAAACCTGCCAACGTGATACACCATTGGTAGCGATGTGTCCGTCGGTGTACAGAATTCTTCGGACATGAAGCGTGCAACATTACAAAATAACATTCACTCAAGTATTAACTCTGAAAGTAACGCCTCACTCAACTATCAAATTGATTTCATCAGTACAATGCTAGACTAGCCAGATGTCAGTGGACGGGACCCGAGTTCGAGTAGATAAACTATTACGCAGTTGTACAACATAATATGTACGATGGTTCAGAGATCTGCATCCATCTTGAAAATATAAGTCGCAATATGCATGTACCGGGCACTATGTACTCGCTTTGCCCAAGAACACCACAAACGGCAACCGATAGCCACGTTACCTGCGGCGGAGGTCCATATCTGCGTCTGTATTTCGGCCCCGTTGCCGAAGTACGGCGAGCCGGCTGGCGGGTACGCGCAGCGCGGGTACACGGCGCCGCCCGCGCTCGGCGCTCCGCCCCTGCGCAGCGCACGCGATGTTGTCACAGGTCGCACGCATCGTGCGCTCGATGGCGTTGCGGCCGCGTTCGTGTTTTCTCAGTGTGGGTGTTATGGTAAGGAAGCTCGCAGCGAGGCCTACATTAGCCAATGGACTTATGACTGATGATGGTGAAATGCACGAAGCCGCGCTAAAATTGATAGATATAGGGTCGAAGAGTATTTCTCTTATCTAGTCACAACAGATACAGCACTTTTTTATGTGTAAAGTCATTAATATTGTTACAATCTTGCCTATGCTTGCCTGACCTTGCCTCAGTATTATTACAATGTTGCCTAAACATCAAACTACTAATACATAGTTTTATTTCAATCTAAACTTCTCATATAATTGTTTCTAAGAAAATTAGCACTGGCAGTATTGTAGTCTGATAAGTCAAAGTTAATTCATGAGATTACAGTAAATAGCACAGTTATTAGATTTTTATATTCAAGTTAATGTTCCTCTTTAGTGAACACTTATTAAGAAATCATCAGTTCTGTGTTATGATGGAGCTAGATAACTTCGATGTGCCCATGTCGTGAAATCTATTTTCATGACCTTTGGCAAATTTTATGATAATATTCTCCGAGAACTTCCTTCTTAGGTCCCAATAAATATCGTCATTTCGTTTATAATGTGTATAGGATATATGATTCGGTCGCGTCGTAATTTTATCTTAATACACTCGTTTTTAAGATATATTTACCTAAATATGTGCAATGAAAATAATTAAGACTTTTGACTGCCTCGTGTGTCATGGTAGCTAGAGGGACCGTTGATCGGGTTGCTTCTCGGGTAAAAGCGAATTTACCTCATTTAGAATTTACAGTAAAGCTTGTAGTCTGAATTTGTGGCATATATGGCCATACGAGTAGGTTAACCCCATTTTCTATCGACGTTGAATTTTACAGGTATATTGTGAGCGGATACAACATTCATGTGCCTACCCCTCGCGCGAAAACAGGCGTGAATATAAAAAAATTGTACCATTTTACGATCTGTAAATAAAAAATTAGAAGTAATTGATTTTTGGTTCGAAACAGAAATCAGCTGTGAAATCATTTAAACAGCATACGACTGTGTATTTTGCATGCTATAAACAAAAGTCATGCTTCGACCAACTTTATATATTTACATAAGTTTAACCAGTAACCAGTGTTGTATTGTAATATTATGTCTGCTTACTAGACAGTCGCTGCAAAGTAAATACTTGGTCAGCAAGCTACCACAATTGGTCAGCAAAGAAAAAATGTCTACAAGCAGTTTATATGAAATGTACACATACCTATCTAAGAAATGGTTAGGATAGGTTAGGTTAATAATATTGTAACATCACGCCTGTAAGCCCCAAAAAGAGTAGGCAGAGGAGTGCTGTAATTCACACGTTTCATCAGTTACGTTTACCTCTCACTATGAAATGGGTGGTGAGATTGTTGCCATATACCGCGAACGTTTCCAGACTTGGAGCCACTACTAAGCATTCTAAATTAGAAAAATCCAGTAGTGCCCTACCCGGAACTTGAACCCAGGATATCCCGATCGGCAGACGCACTTGCAACCAACACGACCACCGACACAGTCATAATATTTTTATAAACGTTCGTTATTGCATGCAGATTATACGTACCACATACTCGTTTATGTATAATCAATCAGATATATTACAGCAGTTGAGTATCTCATTAATTGCTGATTCGATTGGAAATTTTTGCTGGCTATAAGATTGAAATATTCCGAGAATAGGTCACTTTCCTTGTTGCGATATTGCAGTCAAGGGCGAGCTTATTATCAAATAATAAAATGTGATAGCTAACTAGTAGTTTTAGGTTACCGAAAACACTTATCTGTTCATAACAATAATAATAGAATGATAATCTTTTATATGACAGCCAACAACAATTAACATACATTACAAAAAGCTGAGAGCCAATGGCAAAGCGCGAATGAAGACAAGGAAGCTCACACGAGTCTATCGCGTCGTGTTGCGAGTTCAGTTCGATATGGTACGCTGTACGGGAACTGGGGCAAACAATGGCAAACGCATTCGGAGGCTGCGTGACTTCGCCAACAACACGCAGGATGCGTCACGGAGCGCGGTCCGTGAGTAACCGCGCCTCGAGCGCCTCGCCTCACAGCCGCGATTCTGATCGATCCTATTTTAGAACGACACTTCCTCCTTCCTTATACGAATACTACACTGCGACAATTCGTGATTGCACTAGTATTTGCTATTAAAAAGAATTAATTTTACAACCATTCAGTTTTCCTTTTCGGCTAAGTCTCCCTTATTAGGATCTTCAATGAACATGATTTCTTGTTTTCATCAAATACTTTCGTGATAATCAGATTAAGTATCTTACTGTCGTTGATTGTCGTAAAGATGAGGGGCTCATAACCACCGGTTTACCTGAAAACGTCCAATGTGGTGATAAACCGAGGTTCAGTGGGTATCGTGAATGTATACGACGCAAAAGGAGGAAGGAAGACCAAAATTATCCGAATAAGATCGAAATTCTACCCGGTCATTAACACCGAGGAAAGTCTATGGGCGTGCAGCTAATGACTCGGAACGCCTCGGAAGTAGGTTCGCTTATCGCAATGCCTCCCCCCCCCCTGTCACGCCGCCACCCTCCTAATGTCGCGGCGCCCTCGACCCGCTTGCATGTATTAGCCATATTCACCAACCAAGTGCCATACCAGCTTCCAAATATAAACGACACATTTCATTTACTGTTTCATAAATAGTTGTCGTAAAAACTCAAAGAACCAAATCTATTCGTCAATTAACATAAATGATTTTCATATCTCACTGTCAATTCTGACTTCGTCTCTGTCCGTTCATTGAGTAAATTTTTCAATATTTGTTTCACAATTACTGAGTTGTCTTAAAACTTATCTTTATGATGTACCTATTAATATTTTTAGTGCGAAATACTACCGGGCGGAAATAAACGCTAGTAATTCTTTGAGTAAGACGTGTAAAAAACATACATAGAATAGGTCTCTCCTTTTATAGATAAGTAATAAAATGGGACATGGAACTAAAGGTCGTTTGGTAATTATATTGGTCACCGCGCGAAGCGTCTCGTTATTGCACCTACGCTGATTAAAGATACTGGCGATGAAAAAGTGTGGCTAATGCTATTTTTAATTGTATATTTTCGGCGAGTGTCAACGATTTGATAACACTAGGAACCGTCGTCCTGCCATGCGCCTACATACAGCAACAAAGAATTATGAAGCAGAGCATCGGCCTCAAGTCTTCTTAACACGTGGTCTACCGCTGCCTCTTACAACATAAGAAATATTTTTTTGTGTTTCTAACAACGCGGTAGCATTCATTGGGACGGTCTACATCCAGCACTGGTCTAATATAACCGGATGTTAATGAATTACTTATACTAAGATCATTTTAGCCACTCATACGTTTGCGTTAATTTTTGAATCGTAATACCTACAATGTTTTTGATATAAACACCCGACCGTGTGTTTAGTATACGTTGCTATGGATACCAGCATAGGACGTTCTTTTTAACCGTCAATATATTAACAATGTCAAAACAAATAGCTCGCAGGAAACAGCACCTGAATGCGATTCGAGCGGAGTTTTTATGAATCACTTGATGTTACTCAACATCATTACTGTTGTCATATTAACAGTCCAAATAAGTATCAGTTCTGGATTAGTTTGGCGCAGATAAGCGTAAGGCAAGCGCAGTTCCGAGCCGACGCCGCGGCGCGAGGTGCGCGCGTACCGACCCGGATGTAATCGTGTATGTGTATTGTACGAGCGATGGAGGCGTGAGAGTACCTACGCAGGCAACAGCGCTCTGCGGGCACCATTACTTTAATGGTGTTGGAAATTAACGCTCTAATGTACTACCATATTACGCGTTCACTGTACCACGCAACAGTCTACAAGTTGTGAAGTTTGACAAACACTCTTGTTATTGCTACAAGCGTTAGATGCTTTCTTTGGGAGCGGAATGCGGTGTGGTGACGGCCCAAAGTAATACTGTTTCCGAAATAATAATAGTGTCAATTTTAGTTATGGTACGTACCATTAATTGATATCGATTTATTATGTAGTTGACAAAGCTGATTATCGATCCATAAATTGGTTGGACAACATTCCAAGAATCTAGATTAATCGCAAAATAGTTACAAAAGATTTCGGTTTCTTACGTTCACGTTTAAAAATATTATAAATCTTAAGGATCTATCTTTGCTTTAAAAAATTAGCATCTCTATCTACTCTTCTGTGGCCAAACATGCATGGATACGACGGTGCGTCAACAGTCAGCACGCACAAATTTAAATGTACAAACGCGTTACCACCATTATTGTAATGAACTGTGAAACATTACACATTTCGAAAAAGTGGCTACAATTTTGTCAAAATGACAAACGGTAAAGTGCAATTCCAAGTGTAATTAACGGTCGGAGTCGACGTAGTGTAGTACGCGTGGCAAATCGACTGCGGGCGCGAGCACAGCACCCGCAGACGGAGACGCGGCGCGCGCTGCGTGACCGCGCGCGCCGCGCCGACACGTACGCGCGCGCTATCGCCGCCGTTGCGACACGCCGCGCGCGGACACGCGCCCGTACGCGACCGCCGGCCGTACGTTATTTTGTTCGACTCTTATGTTTCAATTGTTTTCATTTTAATCAGCCGCCGCCGCCGCCTCTTACTCAATTGTTATGGTTTCGAATGGCACTGATGCGGTTTTTTAATTACATGAAGAGAGAAAATCGTTTTACGATGATCGGCCATGTCGACGTTTAATTTTAAATTTATTGGTGAAGTATTATTAGGTTTGTAATAAAAGCTCGCCAGCAAAAAAATTACGCGGCAACAATAATTTGGTAGTATAACAGTCGAGTTGATTGTCTTCATAATGATCATTAGTTGACCAGATGTGTTTGTGCGAAACAACCCCGGTGTTCCCCTGGGGATGACAGCCACACCAATCAGGAAACATTAGCGCGTGTGTGGCGAGGCGATTACATAATGCCACACGAACGACACGACACAGTCGGTGCGGTGTGTCGACACCGGAAGTGGAAACTAATTAAACGGGTTTAATTAGTTTTTCGGAAATCGTCGATGAATAATATAGTTTATTATTGTATTAATTCGTTGGTCTGTTCCTATTATCCTTAATTAATATAAACCTAGTACCTTCCGTGTATATTGATAGACAAATAATTATTCACTGCCTTGTTGGTCAAGTGGTTGCAAACGCGACTTCTGACAGTTTTCTGGGTTCGAATCCTGGGTCGGTTACTATCGGATAGATCTAAAATATTTTTAGTCGAACATTCTAGTTTCAAATTAATTCATACATCGAGCATGAGTTTGTGCTCGGCGTATAGCGTTAGGCTCACTTCTTATCCCTTTGGGACACAAGTGAACGTTACTGGATAACGTGGGAGTCCTCTGTCTACCCCTTCGGGGATTATGCAGTAACAATACGTTTAATTGATCAATAAAATCACTAATTATGACGTCATAGGTACTATTAACAGTCAACTTATCACAGATGTGACAAGACCCACGAGTGCAAAGGAGAACGACGCGACTGACGGAGGAACTTACTTAAAAAAATCCGGACTAAGAGCCATATTTGCGCTCGTTCGACAGTCCGTCTCCGGTGCGCTAAGAGCCTATACAAATAACTCATTTGGAACACTTAAGCCGTCACTGGGCCGCACAAAAACTGTGGACAAATTTGGATATGATCGGGGGGCTGGGACCGTGTAAAATGGCGCGTTAGAGAGCGTTAGACCCCGCATGCACGCGCTGGCGCCCCGCGCCGCCTGCCGCCGGCTCTCGCCCGCTCCAACGCCATTCGGTCATGCAACGTTACAAAGCCACAGTTTAATAGTATCAATTCATTAACAACAAATTAAACAATCCGATGACATTAGTATTATATATACATATAAAAAGAGTTCCCGCTCTATGTAGTATAGTCAATTATTGTAAATATTTTCCTCGCTTCAGTTTCATGACCTTCCGTGTTGTGCAGACACATCGGTGGCTCGTGCTGTATCGACACGCTGGATTGAAATGTGACAAAACATTAATAACTATTGTTTCTAGCGTGTGTCGCGTCCTTGAAACATTAAATATTAAATGTAATTATCAAAACGTGCAGCAACAGTTTCCCAATAGCGCATCGAGGCGGCGCGCGCGCCTAATTATATTTGTGTTGTAATTAGCGTCGGTGCGACGCCAAGTTTCCTCCACCGTCGTGTTATTGTTTGCGTCGCTGATGGCTGTAACGAGGAAAATTACGACCACACTGCTCCGCTACTGGTCCTTCGCCCTCTCTCGTGTTTACTGCGAGGGTTATTTTAATTGTATCTACTGAGTGAAGTACTCGCACTTTGTAATATATTCCTCGTTAAACATAATTTGTTTATTTGTATATTTAACATCGGGCTTTCTTTATTATTTGTTGATTTAGTCAATATTTGTTAATTTAGAACATCTCTGATGATTTATTACATTCAATTAGACTGAGGCCACATCGATTGCTCTTTAAAGTCCTGTTCAATAACATAACTGCTAAATTATTGTGTGCTGGGTCACGAAAAATTGCTGTTGATAGGTGGTATAGAAGCTATTAATATTTATTTGTTTCTGAGAAACAGGGTCATTAAAAATATTCTGTTAATATCCTAAATAATATCCATGACTGTAGGTTTGTAGGACTTTCTGTCATGGATATTATTTAGGATATTAACAGAATATTTTTAATG
>DWEI01001827.1:0-15662 GCA_018245875.1 Mysoria ambigua
GGTAAGGGAGTGTAGCACACTCTCACACTTCACCAGTTAAGTTTACTTCCCATTCCCATGGAATATGTGGTTAGCCCATTGCTATACTAAGGGCACATATCCAGACTCAGAGTCCTGGTGAAAACCTTAGAAAAATTCAACAATAGTTATAAATAAATATTGACTGTCTCGTTGGACGAGTGGTTGCAAATGCGACTGCCAATCGAGGAGATCTGGATTCAAGTTCTGAGTCAGCTAAATGATTTGTTTTTCTGGTTAAAATTTATAGTAGCGAATGGGAGTAAAATTTCTAGTAGCGAATGGGAGTCTGGATTTATGTCTGATGTATAGCGACAGGTTTACTCCTCATCGCCATGTGCAAGTTGACAAATTCCACAGACCTCGGACTACACTGCGCCTTGTGTAATTTGTAGGCCGTGCACTTAATTTTCTTTTCATACAATATTATTCACAGATTTAAATTATTCATTTCAAAAATAAAAATATGTTTCAATCTACTATTTCCAAAACAAAAAGATGCTAGCTGCATTCTGGGTTAATAATTACGCATAGTTCCGCGTGGGTTATAAAATAATATGTATATATTTCGTTGAAATACGAACATAGTTGTTGGTACGAGAATTTGTTTCGCTTCGTAACCAGCGCTATTGACTCACAACAGGCAGACTTAAACAGAGCAAGGATAAAATGATTTATTAAAATTGTTGCGTATTTACGAAAATCAGCATTCCTCAGATAAAACTGGTGGAAATAGGAGGCGAAGTCTGGCGTAGTCAATATTTTATATATTATATATTGGTATTTTGTTATACTTGGGAGACCACTACACTCGTCCGCCTACCTCTACGGACATTACAGGCGTTTTGTTGCAACGTTATCGCATAGATGATATAGTGTTCTGGAGATTTATTTTATGAAATGTTGCCAGGGGCCACCCATCATATTAAATGTGACTGACAGCTTAATCTGTTTTGATATCGACCCTTCTGTCGTTCCACTGTTGGTACATGAGTCTCCTCTTAGTATGAGAGGGTTAAGGCCATAGTCTGCCACGCTGGCCAAGTCCGAGTTGGCAGACTTCAAACACCTTAGAGAATAATTTTTTTGGAGAACTCCAAGGTGTGCCAGTTTCCTCACGATGTTTCCCTTCGCCGTTGTAGCGAGTGATGTTTAAATATAAAATGCACAAATTTAGGACGTGAGCTCCAGGAATTGAACCTGGTCTCCCGGAGTGAGATCGAATTTCAAACCACTAGGCTATCACTGCTAACATTTCACTAATAACATGTTAGTACAATACTCTTACGTGCGTTTAAAATTATACTAAATTAGAATTAATTAGTTTTGTTTTAATTGGATTAAAAAACCTCATTAGATTTTAATTAAATTAAAATAACTTATTTGCAATGGCTCGGTTACAAAATATTGCTAGAACAGTTACACCATCTTCAAATATTCTTATATAACGTTATTAAGGAATACACTTCGCAAGCAATTTGGTAATAGTTTGTTACCATATAACCCATTCAAAACGTAACGTAACTTCACGCTTGTAATGCCCGAAGAGGTAGGCAGGAGGAGTCAGGAACCCATATCATTATATAAAATTAACATCGAGCCGTCAAACTGAGTACACCGACATCGCGACCAATCCCGACGACCGCTCCGCTCCGCTCCGCTTACAAACCGAATACACAGATCTCAATCGACCGCCACCACAGTTTCGTGATCAGCGCTGTGGACGCAAATGTTTATTGTTACAATTGCGGTTTACAGAACGCCACACATTATTCATATGCGATTCGAATTAGTGGATTTCTATTTTGGAAACTAAAACGCTAATTTCTGTATAATTAGCATGAGTATTTGATGACTAATATTTGTATGTTCTTTTTGTGCGTATTTATGCATTGTTTGTTCATCTAGACTAGACTTAAATTCGTCTAATTGTGAGGCTACTTGAGGGAACTACGTGAGGGAGCCACACTGTTTATTTATTGTTAGTTACTTTATAATATTACATTAAGTCAGGTGGGGACACGCGATGTCTCCGACCATACCATAAGGAACAACGGATGATGATTTTATAATAAAAATAATGATTATGATCATTGGTAGCTATTTTAGTGGTAGTGTTTTAGGTAATACTTTTTTCAATTTGATGCCATATTTCAATATGAGAGACACTAGTCTTTATTTCAGTCGGTTTTTTCGAATAAATAATGTACAATATTGTATCAAAATAGAAGCCAATTATATATAAGTAAATTAAACACACAAACACATGAGAAATGACGAAATTGTTCCGCACTACTGGACAAGTTAAAAGTGTACAGTCGAAGTAATGTAACACGCGAGTCCCACAAGCCCTATTTCCCTCACACTGGAACTACAGAGACGGAAAACGTAACTTCACGTCTGTAATACCTGAAGAGGTGGGCAGTGGAATGCAGAGCATTCCCGCGGCCCACTTCACCAGACTCTGTAACTATAGAGCTTGTTTCATACAATGTTTGTATATACATATTATGACTTCTGAATAGCCTGGGCTTAGGTGCCGTTACGTGATTATGGCTCGTAACGTTTGAATTACGACATACATTATTTTATTTTTATGATAATGATAGCAGATATAACTTAATTTTTTTTTAATATCGTAAAGGTAAGCAGACGAGTCCACTTCCTCGCTTCTCCAGTTTTGTCTACGTCCCACTGTAGAATAGGGAATGAGTGTAACCTATTTCATGTGTCAGACTACGAAATCGAATCCGCGACCTCACGGTTAGAGGCCAAGCTTACAGCCACTCAACCAGCGAGTAATAATAATAAAGCTTCAGTGTTTGCTATCATCCATCTTAGCACGGGATATTATTCATGTGAACTCGAAATAATTTATGTAGCTTTGAAGAGAATATAGCGAATTTTATATTATTTAATAGTAAAATGTTAATGTTAGCGTCATCCGGTATGAAGATAACCTATTATATCACAGGAAGGATTAAGACAATGATTGAATTAACCTATCGGTTAAACTTGAAAGCGTACACTGTGTTTGACGTAAGCTAAGATTGAACCTGTGGCCTTTGGCATTCTACGCGGCACTTGCGAGTGGCGTATGTAAGCATATGTATAACTTTAGAGCAACTGTAATAAGACGTAGATTTTAGATGATACCTTAGAAAAATTAGGAAAGACTGAAACAATGGTAAGTTGTTAAAAACCAATTTATTCAAAACAAATCCCTTTACAACAAACAACAAACGACAATAAAAAAGACCGTCAATCACTTTCACGGTCACTAATGCGAAGACTGACCGCGTTAAATGTTAACTGTATCTCCCATTAAACCTTGGGATTCATACAAACAATGGTAATTACAACTTTCCTATTTGATCTATAAAATAAAAATAAATGTAATATCACCCATGAAATTACGGAACAGGTAGGCAGAGGACTACAGTACACTCACACGGTTCACCAGTCACGTAACGCTACGTTATAGATACGTTAATTTACGTTCTAACATCGAGATACGAGAATAAAATATTTTTTATGAAATTTTCTATTATTTACAAGAGCCAGAGTTATATTGTGGTACCTACAACAAATCATATCTCCTTCTTGTTCGATAACTTGAAATACTGTGATGATGCCTCGACCTTTTGATTTATAGGACCGTTCATAGGACCCTATCTTGACATTTGTACTGTGAATGACCTCAAGGCATCAGTGGGTTCTATACAATGTAGAGGTCAAAATGCGTAAGCTCCGCGCAAACCGGACCCCGAAGGTAAGGGTCGAGCCTCAGCTCGCTACGCTGACAACGGAATCGATAATATAATTTTCCTTACCAACTGCATGTGATATTGAAGACGGAAGTCGAAGCTTAAGTACCTACTGTGTAGTAAATGATTATGTATTTCATATTGTTTTATTTTTATGTGTGATACTCATATAAATATATTCTTAATATTATACAAAGGCCTGAACAAGATATGAATGGGATGATAATTGATAGGCCCGACATAATTCGTAATTTAAAGCTGCAAATGAAAATAACATAAAAATATCATGTAACAAGTATCTCCAAATGTGAGTATTCGATCCCAAGGCAGACATTTAAGTACATTTTTAGGCCCAGGCACAGCGGATTTTTAGGCCCGGTTTAACAACTAGACGCTTCAGCATTTACATCATCAGCCCGAGTTCGCTGCTGGACATTGGCCCCCCGGATGGGTTATGAACGAACTGTTATGTTCGTGAAGGATGTACTTGTCCTAGGTCGCAATCGTATCCACGACCACCTTCAGCAATCCGGTCGATGTACCACCGAACCAAATAACAGACCGCGGAGCATCTATACGTAACTATTATATACGAACAAAGCAATTAAAATTAAAAATATTTTAGTAAACCATTGCATTTATAACGTGATCAGTGATATATAAAGTACAATCATAGACTTAAATTGCTTTTTTCATTAATACGTATGTATGTCACTACGATATATTCTAATTTTTTTTTTCACTACGCCACACTTGTAGCTTAGTTTTTTTTGTGCAAAGAGTGCCTACGCCTTATCGATTGACATTTACGAGATAAAAATATACAAAGTACACCAGTTCACACTCGTGCGATCAGGAAATGAACAGTTTTCGGCGGACGGCCACCTTTCCGAAATGTATTGAAACCTTGTAGGATTTGAGCTGCACCGCCCACATGTTAATTTGACGGAAATAAAATATGGTCACACGAGTAAAATAATAGTAACATAACATAATTATAACGTATCGGTAACAATGATATATTTGATTTGGTCAATTTGAACAAAGTCGCGACAAAAACAAATGTGTAATTAGGTATAATTGAAATCAAAGGTTGATGGAATAACATTTATCATATACATCTTACAATCTCCCAACGACCCTAAGTGTCGTCTTACGTCCACCACTAGCCCCCACAAATGTCGACAGTTGATAGTGAACTTTTAATATCCGGCCGTCGTCCCTCCTCGCTACCTATCGTTACAAGTCGATGTGTCAAATCTAACGTCATACTAATGAACAAAGTATTTTCTGGTGCATCATAAGCAATACGTCATCTTACATATGCATAAGTATACGGTATGTGCGTGTGCAATGAACAGAAGTGTCTGATATAACAAAACCCAGGTCATCTCTTATATGATCTATAGCAGTATGTTGTATTAATAAACAGAAAATCATCCATTTGAACCCATGTGGTAAAGGGATTGTGAAGCTGATTTGTACCGTGCAACTCGGGGCTTGATTCTTGACGAAACGTATATGTATAAAAATCGTACTCAATTACCCCATATTTGACTGGGAGTTTTCGTTTTATTTTGTCTGTTACGATGGCAATTAATACATATATAGTGATAACATATATAGAAAGATAAAAATATTGTGCGTTAGATGATTTTTTCTTACCTCGGAAAGAACGTGGCTTGATGATATAATAACTATGATAATATTAAATCGACAATATAGGAATATAAATCAAATATAAACAAAACCACAAACCGAGGCTTAGTATTTGCAGTGTTTAGTAATCTCACATATGATCGCTAAGTAGCGACTATATTTGGTGTCAATTGGGTTATTCAATATTGTATTAACTAGAACGAAACTGCGACACTCTACACCGACTCTACACACAACGCATACGCAATGCCTACTCTACGTGCATTTTCTCATGCGCCAATTGAACGCACACCAAAAAATTTTATTATGACATTAAGTGCTTATTATTTTTTTATAATATTTTGAAAC
Source organism: Mysoria ambigua (assembly GCA_018245875.1). Taxonomy (NCBI): domain Eukaryota; kingdom Metazoa; phylum Arthropoda; class Insecta; order Lepidoptera; family Hesperiidae; genus Mysoria; species Mysoria ambigua. Next base: position 5,793 of record DWEI01001827.1, read on the forward strand.
AAACTCAAAAGAAGATGGATAATTATTTATCCATTTACTGAAAGATCTTAATACATTTTTTTTCAAATTAACGGAAAATAATAATAATATTTTTTCTTGTTAAAAGACAAAACAATAGTTTACCTTTGGGAAACAATCCATATGTAAAACAAAACATTACTTAAACGTTCAATAATTAACATTTTCTTTTAATAACTGTTCTACGCACATTGATTTACATAAAATTGTTATGTTTAACATATTTCGTCTCGTTCCTCTTTAGTGTATTTGAAATAATATGGAAATAATTGATGATATATTAGGACATACCGTTTTGTTACTAGTAGGAATTTTTTGTTGCAATAATGCCATTAACACCATAACCATTAAGATTTCCATACGGAATTAAATGTTGAAAGAAACACCTGTGTCATTTTTCACATCGTGTAAGAAAAAACTTTTGCATATTTTTTTCCGTATAATAAACTTACTTCAATTAGTTTACGACGCAATAAATTTTGTTCGTACCTACGTGAATTTAAAGTAGTTACAACTTTTGATTTAATTTATAACAATGTTCCTTTCTAAAAACAAAATTCTAAAGCTGCACGCACGCTGTTCTTAACCTTGACATTTGGCGAAAAAAAAAACACGAAACCCAAGAAAAAATGTCCTACGTACCTAATTCATTCGAACACTACCTACGCACAACGCGATTCCAGGGATTACCACATAGACGTGAATTTTGAAATGGTGTTAATGGAATGTGAATGAAATAGAAATTCCTTCTACATCGATGAAAAATTTACTTCGTATCGTATATAAATAATGTAATTACAAAAAAAGGGAATCGTCAAGTTACCATCTTCATATGAAAATCATTGATTAATAATTAAACATAAATCAGTATAATTAATTCTGTAAATATACGGTTTACTAAATCAAATAACTTTTATTGAAATCAAACCATAAGTGCTTTGGACACTAAAAAACAATAATACGTTAAAGCTATTGTATATCTATAATAATTTATAACATTTTACATTTAACGTACTTCGACTGTTACACAAGGTTAAACATTGAGTTTTTCTTTTAATGCGTATCATATAATAATTACATATAGTGTGCCAATTACAACACATTTCGACACTACGAGGAAATCTAGAAAAGAATGAGCGCGAATTTAATAAATAACACTTATTTAAATTTTTCTCTTATAACTGAAAATTTAATAAATTTGTGAAATAGATTTCTTTTAACAATCACAAATAAGTAACGGTATAATTGGTCAAAAAAAATTACGATTAAAAATATCGTTCGAAATTCGAAACGCGCCGCGCGTCTCGCGTCTGTTTCCCGCCTGTCGACCGGCCGAATACGAAGGACTTGGCGCGAAACAAGCTGTTCCAGTATCTAGAGGGGCAGTGGCGAAAGTGCTTCCAAATAACCACCTATAAAAACACAACACACAAACCGAATAGCATCCAGTTCGAACCCTGACTCCTCCACCGTACAAGAGGCAAGATGAGAAAAACGGTGAGTTAGGCCCCAAACTAAGTGTAGTGCAGTGCAAGTGACTTCAAAAAAGTGTAATCGCAAACGCCTAAGTGTGTCCCGTGCCGGAGTGTTTAGTGTTACAGATTATAATTATATACTTATAACCTGTATATTATCTGTGATCGTTCTCATACGGGATGTGACACACTTTTTTGAAGTCAATGCTGTGTTTATTATCTGTGCAATCTATCTTCATATCCTTTAATTTAAAACGTAGTGATGGCTTGTATCAATAAAACCGATTCGCCGGACCGTGAATTGTTAGCATAACAAAGGAATTAACGTTTCCTTTAATCGATATATCCGGTTCAAGAATTACTCAAGACTCAATTTTTATAGAAACGTTTATTTCATTTTTGATTTAAATATTTTCAATACAGGCTTAAATAACTGTACGGAATTCTAACACATATTTAAACTGAACTTCAAATTAATAGCGTTATTACTATTAATTTAACAATTACCTATCCAATGAAATGTATTTCGATAAATGCATTTTGATAAGAAAGTTAATATTGTGTCTATACATATTTATAAGATTAAAGGTGTAAATGAAAAAAAAAAACATCAGTAACCAGCATAATATAGTTATCTCAGATTAGATAATCCATCAGAGGTAATCTGCCGTAAAATAGATACTCGTATCGTACTCCACAATCACCGTTACGAGTTCTTAAACGAAACTGTTATTAGGTACTCGAAAGAAATAATTCGAATACTCGTGTACACTAATATTTATAAATCGATAAAACCAATATTTCTGCAATAAAAATATAACAAACAGTAAAATACGTATTATTACGCCTGTAATCTTCGAAGAAGTAGGCAGAATGGAGTAGGACGCTTCCACGTTTCACGAGTTACGTTTATGTCCCACTATGGAACACGGAATGGAATACAATATAATCCTAAAAATAAATTGAGAAGTTAACTAAATAAAGATATTATTTTGTGCTTACGATGTAGGATCGGATATAGGATAGGATAGGATATTAATGAAATAATACGACAGAAGTTTCAACAAAATTAGTACAATCAATTACCGAAATATTTCAAACACATAGGTCTTTTTTGTATTATTTTTTCATTTCTGAAGCGCGGGAACCTATACGTTGTACATATTCTAGTCTGTTCTCGTATTACCAAGAATGTAGAGATTATTCACGTAGAGTACCCGCGTGTCGCGTGTCGTTTCCTTTTTAGACTCGTGAATTGATTTGATGACAGCGACAACTATCAAGTAGTTCCGTACGTAATGGTGTTTACCTTGCGTAGTACACGCCGGTTATGTGGTGAAATATCGTAGTTTTTTCTGATTTATTATTTTTTAAATCTACATAAAATTTGATTATTACAAATTTACAGTCGTATTTTATACCGTTTTTCTATTTAAATCTAATTGACTCAATATGTATTATAGTAAAAATTATATGACTCGTGGTAAAAATACGAGACTTCATCCATTTTGTATAGTCCTCGCCGCAGCCGGGCTTGATACATAAATAATCATTAAATATGTATATTTCAATGTATTCAGCACAAAGATATTAATAATGCACAGCGAACATGAACGCATTGGTGTTACATCACAAAGGGCTTTTATCTAAGTTTACATCAAAGACGAGTTACACGCGTCCCGGAGAGGAAGTGCAACTGAAAGCCTACAACAACCTTCTTTAAACTCGTCTGTAACGTATCACTTGTATGTAAAAAACTTTAGAAACCTTGGTAAAGTTCAAATAAGATTTACACGGTTTTGAATATTATTCTAGAATAACACCGACTCTATGTAGAGGTACAATAAATCGCCAACTTATAGCTACTGTTTGTACCAGTTTCGTTCAAAAAATATAAAAACACCCTTACTTATAATCAAAATAATTATTCCCTATATAATTAACTTTTCTAATCATACCCCTGTTAGACGCGAATCTCCTCTCCGTTAGGAATATTTGAGGTCATATTCTATACAAATCCTACTCAACATTTAAATATAGAATTCATTGTGAGCCGCATCAGTCGTTTCTACGATTGGCGATCAATATATTTGTGCATTGTAACCATGATGAAATACGCAGAGAGAAACTAGGAAGTGAGGCCATGAAATCGCATACTAAAGCTGCCGCTAATCCCGGCAAAATACAAGTTAATTACATAATAGGAAATCGCGCGGATGAAGAGAAATAGGACCCCTACTTGCAGTGCAACGGCGCATAACATGCGTATTATATTTTCTCACTAGTTAGCGACAAAGATGCACATATATATGTTGTATGAAATATCAACATTATGATAAACACGTTAGATCTCTTAGGATAGAGACATTTGGCACTTTGTACTCTCTGTCCGCCTCGTGAATAAATTGGCAGCGTGAACAAATTGACAGGCGTGGAGTTAGGCGTCTATTATTTTTTTAACATCTGTATTAAGTACGGTAACAAATGGGATTAGAATTCGTGCGAGTCGAACTAACTTTAATGAATTTTTCCTTTTAGGACCGACGAACTGGAATCTCGTTAAAAGTTAGCAATGTTGATGCTTTACGAAATATATTAACGAAATATTATTATTACCTAGAATAAATTGGAAAAATTTTCAAAGTTTAAAACAAATTTTTTTTTTATATTCAATGTGCATTTGACTAATTTGTTCTGTTCTACTTATATGATTTCAAAAGCGTATTGCCAAAATAGTTTAAAATTACAAATTTCTAATTAAAACTTCGTTGAGCAACATCAGTCTATTAAGAATTTCTTTGTATAATACTAGTATTAGATTTCTCACAATTTACTATAATATCATTACACACTCGTCAGAATCGCGAAATAGGGTGTAACGTAATTATTTCATTGAAATGTTATATTTCTGATGTGAAGTAGTTATACCAATTAAAATAGTATTTCCTAACTCAAAGAAAACTACCGGACGCTTGCCAAGTTGCCAATTCATAGATATCCTGTTGCGAATTATGATTGACCCGAAACCGGTTGATCAGGTTTAAGATCAAAACGCAACAGCCAATGGATGCTGCTGTATTGGAATGATGCACCTTAAGACATACAAACTGAGTTGAATAATGTTGACACAGTTTTTTTTTATGTATGAGTCGTTAGCTACTACTAAAATAAGTTACTAGTTTTGTAGAGGTTTTGTTTTTGTGTTATCATATTTGTGTTAACATTGTAATGCCTTACTCGAGATGTATGTGTGCAAATGTCCGTTGTTCGGTGTTATTTTAGATTATTTTGAACTACGCCATTTAACGTTTGGCATGCATTTCGTTAAGAAGTAAAAATATTAATGACAAAGAAAATATTCTTTGATTTTTTTCATACAGATCAATGACGGGTATATCGAATGGACAGAATAAAGTGTTTTTTATGAAATTTTTAAAGCGTTGTCACAATGTCTCTATGGAAGGAAACGATGTTATATTACGACCTAAAAAAATTGAATTTGCATATAAATAGCATGTAAAACAGCTCCCACGTGGTATATCTCATCATAGGAAGTGGCGAAACGTTCCCCATCAAACTGTAATACAAAATTGACTGCACAAAAAGCAAATGCAATATGAATGGCTTGTGAGAACACTAAATACGCGCCACGGCCAAGCCAAGTTACAGCGGCTGAACGCAGCGTTTAAGATATGTACAAAAGAACAAAGATTCATAAAAACGGAAATCTTATCAAATTTTCAATTCGAATAACAAATTCAGAAATAAAAAATGTAAGTAAATCGTAAACTTATAGAAGTCCTTATTACATTCCTTCTAGGAGTAAGATAGAGCAGTAGTAAATGAATTATACGATAATGAATATAGAAATGGGTCGCGTAACGCAAGCCGCAGCCGTTAGCCGCTGGATGCAGTTAGGCAAGTAGCTGCGACCTGGTTTCTGTTGCGCAAACTATCCCACGATCAACCCTATAGCCTCGTAAATTGTCATTGAGTATTAAATATCATACTTTTATACGATACTCTCATTTTCTTTACAAAGCGGAGAACAATAGGTTTGTGTTATTTCCAAATCACTCTCGAATATCTTCTCAAAAAGGATCAAAGGATTGATTCGTTGGAATTTCGTATTGAACAACGATATGGGCGCCGGACACAGCGCAGAACCTTGGTGGCGGATTGCGAAAGATAGGTAAATGTATCCCACGAGTCGTTCGATGGCCGACCTCGATCGCTGATTAGCAGTATTTACTGTCAAACGGAGGTTTTTACGGAAGCATTCTAAATAGAGCTTGGAAAGTGAACGTTGTTTGAGCCCTTACTCTATATTATTGTTTGGTTTTTACAATCTAGTCTATTTCGAACACGCTAGTATATTCAGCTCCGTTTGTTTTTATCGAAATAATGTGGCATACTATTTCAGTTGTTCGAAATTTGACTCTACGTAGAGTCATGCTCATAAAATAACTAGCAACAATTAAAGTTTAATTTAAACAAAATAATAACTTAAATGGGTCAAAAGTTTCATTCTTATTATAATTTTTAAAGCCACATAAAATCATTGGTGAAGAAAGCTTGCCAATATCCTTAACATTATCAAACTTACCAAACTCTAAAATTTCCAAATGAATATGCGATATTCATAACACATTTTAAATCCAAATTATTTCCTGTGTTACCTATACACCTGAGTATAATTGAGCTTACTTAATTTTCAATTATAACTTACATTTAACGCCTAATTACAGAAAACATTTTCACATTTCAACATTTCTTGATAATTATCGTGATTGACAAAAAAAAAACTAATTTATTACACACTTACTCGGGTAACATTATGTGTACGCACAAAAACGAAACGACGTAATAATAAGCACCCGTTTATTACCGTTCAGTGATTCATAATAGTAAAAACAGCGGTAGGTATTACATTACAACGAATTCGTAACGTAATGTAACATAACAGTTCTTGGAACAATGCAAATCAATGTTTGTTCGTACAATATGTGACAATGGACAGGGTATAAATAATGTTTGAAATAACTCGCTTAATGTTTTGAAATAATAAAAATTATGTATACGTCTGTTTGACGGAGAGTAAATACATAATTAAAAGTACATACGAAATTTCGCAATACGCGTAATGCGTTTCTATTAATTATAAAAATAATTACATGCATTAAAAAAACAAGTTATATGATCAAACATCTCATTATGAATGAACTATCATTAGAAATAATCGGTCAAGACCCGAGTTCTTATACGCAATATATGTAGTATGATCTGAGTTAAAAATCGTAAATCTAAAGCTTAACCTCGTTTGAAAATTTCGCCACACGTATCACTCATTGTATTGGACCCATTAAATTTTAAATTATGACCACACAGAGGGTAATATGACGTCACGAGGTAACACCTCTTGATTCACGAACGTGTTATTCTCACTCAAAGTATTGACGTTGTTTACGCAACCATCAAAGTAGCTACCAAATGTTCCTTCATGTCAAACATTCCATCAGAATTTTTGAAATTTATTTCTTTGCCTCGTACACCTGGCGGGTAATTAATGGTCAGTCATTGCAAAGAATTTTGTCCTCCGCGTTACCTTAACAAGTCTTTTACCATACAATAGGTCCAATAGGTATCATTGTAGTGATATAATTTTCAATTAACTGGATATACGTATTGGATCTGAATTACAATGCCTGTTCAGAAATAATTTCGTCGTCCAGAAGTAAGTCAACATGGAATGTGTCACGTCTCCTGACACCGGCCGTAAACAAAAGACACTTGCTCGTAATCACGCACTGCACCCCGGTTGCGCCATCTTGCGTAATGTTTGTGCAACTGCGCCGCACATTTGCCGTGTAACCGGGGAATCAATACGGTTATTATCTAACCGTTTATCGACACGGTTGTATGCAATATGTGTATTTGATACAGAGCTTATTACGAAAATTTCGACGACTCTATATTTTCCTGTTAAATGACCATACATGATATTATACGCTTTGATCCTTGATCCAAAGGAAAATATTAAAATAAAAGAAGAAGGCTCTTTAAAACTTAAGAAAAATGTCAATTAACTTCATTTTTTTAAGTAGTCTTCAAAAATGTAAGCTGTAATGATTACAACTGATCAAAGTTCAATTTGTTTTACCACACAAAACTTGAGAAATAACAAAGTTGTTGGCTGCTCAAATATTACAATGTCATGTAACAGTTATTTCTTACCAAATACGTAATAAATACATCACCACAAACTCATCTTAAACTCATTATTGATAATATATTCCCATAATGCAATTCAACATATTGTAACGAAACGAATACAGTTTGCCGTTTGATTGATAGCTCCTGTGCTACTTAATTAATTACAGTACGTACATAGTTAACGTTTTCGTAACGCTATAAACCGTTTCGAATGTCTGTCTGATCGTAAATACGTTGTTATGAATACCAACAAGCTCATCCATTATTTAAAGACATTTGAAATTTATCGATTCGTGTCATCGATGTTATAAGACCACACCTTTGATGGAAGAAAAGTGAATTTGTCGTTTTAAATTATTATATAGAAACTTATCGAAACTGTTCTTCATTGTTCACAGGCCTGTCTAGTTTTCCTGCTGATAGCAGCAGCAGCTGCCAGCGAGAAGAAGTCGACAGAGCAGAAAGCGGAGCCGCTGGAGAAGAAGCTCGACAAGCGTGGTCTTCTAAACCTTGGATATGGATACGGCATCCACGGACTTGACGTCGGCTACATCGGCCAAGGACACGGAATAGGTGGTGCTTACAACTTAATCGACGATGGTGCCTACAGCCACGGTGGATACGGCATCAACCTCGGAGGACACACCGATGTCACCAGAACCATCACTCTCGTTAAGGGTGTCCCATACGCCGTGCCCGTCGAGAAGCACATCCCCTACCCCGTCGAGAAGCCCGTGCCATACCCCGTCAAAGTCCCCGTGCCCCAGCCCTACGAGGTCGTCAAACACGTGCCCGTTCACGTGAAGGAGTACGTCAAAGTTCCCGTCCACGTGCCTGCTCCTTACCCCGTCGAGAAGAAGGTGCCCTACCCAGTGCATGTTCCAGTTGACAGGCCCTACCCCGTCAAAGTGCTGGTGCCCCAGCCCTACCCTGTTGAGAAGCATGTCCCTTACCCCGTTAAGGTGCCAGTACCTCAACCCTACCCCGTGGAGAAACACGTGCCATACCCCGTCGAAGTCAAGGTACCCGTGCCCCAGCCCTACCCCGTCGTGAAGCACGTCGGTGTCCCCGTTAAGGTGCCAGTCGACAGGCCCTACCCCGTGCACGTGCCAGCCCCTTACCCCGTTGAGAAACCCGTGCCAGTTGCCGTCCCCGTCGAGAAGCCCGTTGCCTACCCCGTCCACGTGCCCGTTGACAGGCCTTACCCCGTGCATGTAGAAAAGCCCGTCCCCGTGCCCGTCAAAGTGCCCGTGCCAGAACCTTACCCCGTGTACAAGCACATCCCCTATGAAGTCGAGAAGCACGTGCCCTACCCAGTCAAGGTTCCCGTCGACAGGCCCTACCCCGTGCACGTGGACAGACCTGTGCCAGTCCCAGTCGAGAAGCCCTACCCGGTGCCCGTGAAAGTCCCAGTCCTCATCAACGACCACCACGACAGCCACCTCAGCTACGGAGGCTCCTACTACGAACACTAGATTATTGTAGTTTAGCATTTTAGGGTTTCAATCCGTCAATACCTAAACGTTATTTATATCTCGCCAACTCGTGGCCGGGACACCAGCAAAATTTGATATTCATACTTTTCAAATCGTACTTACTGTATATTTATACTGTCATTTTAAGATGTCATGTCATTTAAGTGTACAGACATATCTTCGTAGTGATATAAAGTTACCATTTTTAGGTTAAGGCGACTGTAAAATATGTGAAAATAAAAAAGGAATAATGTGAAAAATGTCATTGTTTTTTTTTCTCATTTCACATCGTTTCCTAGGAAATATTTTTTTAAGGTCAAGAAATAAATGAACGTGGAAATAGTCTGATAGAATAGACCGATCACGACCGTCGACCTTCACGCTACTTCGTGCTGTGGTCGACGGCGTAATAAATATTTTGATCTGCACGAACGGTATCCAACGCCGCATAACAAGCCGACCAGTGAAACTGTGGACTTGAGATTATTAAGAGAAAAAAATCATGTTTTATCATTTAAGAATTGTTATTTGTTACTGAATATCGACGGTATGTAAGGAATTATTGGTTTATTACTAGAGTTTATTGCTGAAGAGTAAATATAATCCTGCAACATTTCGTAACTTCACGCCTGTAATCCCCGAAGGGGTAGGCAGAGGAATGCAGAACATTCCCACGATTCACCGGTTAC
>DWEI01001828.1:0-15654 GCA_018245875.1 Mysoria ambigua
GTTGAAAATAAAATATGTTAATGTTACTTGTTTTTACATGTAACTATTTTGAGCATGCACATTTTGGATTATTTGTATAAAATTCCTTTTGTATACAAACAACTGTACCATAATAAAAATGTATATTTGTAAACAATTTTTATAATTTTAATATTTTAATATTGAATTGTCTGGCGTTAATCTCAAAAAAGTTCACACATTAAAATTATATACGTACCTACATACTATGATATTCCTTGATATGTTTATCATCATTGGACAGACAATGACTCATGTTGATATACCTTTAGAAAATATACTAGGTTTATTTGCTATCGTGTACTATAATTGTTTCTTTGCATACTTCACGATGACGTGCGTTTCAAGGGACAAGTTTGAAGAAATTTCATGACATCAGTTGCGATTCGCCACCGAGGTGAGGCTTCATTTAAATGTACTGCGCAACATAATGTGTTGACGACAAGACGATGGGAGCCAGCCAAATTGACCGGGCCATGTGGCGTTGAGCATGTTATTTTGTACTGTAATGGTGTTTATATATATAACTACAGTGCTATTGATATAACACCGTGTAGACTACATTGTCGTTGGGGTGAGGTTAAGTGAATACATTATTTAACATGTTCTAACACTAGAAGACATAAGTCAACATGTCTCAAGGTTAGAGAGCAGGGTGACAATGAAACTGAATGAAATGAATATAAATTTCGCCTAAATGTGGATAGGCAAGATTCTGTAGGGAAGGATCGTTAAAACCATTTTTTGTTTTTGGGTACAGAAATTTTGTTCGTTGTCTGTTAGCTTAGTTAAATTGTAGCTATGGAGAACAAAAAAATAGCGAATATATGGGAAAAAGATTTACCTACATCTTTATTATGGAGATAGTTTTTTACGTACAACGTTGTTATGAAAACAATTTCTATTAGGGAAGTGCGGTTCCATGTTGTCAGAAAAGAGAAACATCCACAACTTGCCCAAGTGCGATTATGGGGGAACGAATTCATGTTCTTCCCCTTTGTTATTATATTTTGCTTCAACGCATGATAAGTTTTTTCGAATAGAATATTAAATGACTATATTTTGAAATAGGAAATCAAAAATTTATGGAAGCACTTTTCGTTTTCGCACATTTTATCATCATTCTATTACTGTCCACTGTTGGACATAGGCGTGTCCCACGGCACGCCATTGGGATTGGTCAATTCCTGCTGGTATTCAACCGCTGTCAACCACTTCGTATACCGAACCTGCATCTATCTGGAGAGCATTCTATTTAACGTTTATTCAGCCGTGGTTTTCACTCGAGAATACGTCTACACAATCAGTTCTGCGACAAATTACTATATAGATATATTTCGGCCTAACCGCCTACGTGTGGAACGTAACCTTAACTGGTGAAACGTGAAATAATTCACTACACAGATAATTTAATATTTTCATAAAATACATTGTAGGTTGGTATATGTTTTTGAATTGGTACTTCGGATAGCAAAATTGTAATTTGTGATCAAAAACCATCATGTTCACGTTGATCTCGATCGAGACCGATTTCAATATCCACGGGCAAATAAAGCAGCGAACGATTCAAAAATCGTTAGTAAAGGTTCTTTTTATAAAACCCCGGACGGATTTTGTCTGTATCCATCTCTATATATTTATCATTACGGTACATAAACGCCGACTACGGCACATGAACGCAGTTCACCGCCGTCCGCACGGAATCGATAGTAAACTTTACGATTGTCTACCGTCTAGTGAACGTGGAACTTTTATGTCGGTTCAATAATCGCATTGCGATTTTAACGGTTACATAAGAGGCACGCCGCTAGTGTTGTTCTCTGGATAGTAATATTAGTTGAAATTCGACGGCGATTCAATGTTTTAAGTCGAAGGTTTCATGGTTCTAAATAAAAGAGCACATCTCTTTAAAATATGTTTTATATTTAACTCATATTATATATAAATTATCGTTTCTTGCTATACTTTTTTCATAAACTAAGTAAGTATGCAAAATATCAGACCCTTCCGTGTATTCAATACTTCTAAAATTAGCGTATATTTTTGCATAGGGTAGGTATATCGTGGTACACATAATCGTAAGCATTTTCCTGGGTAATAATCACTATTGTAATTTATACATATATACAGAATCCAGTGGATATTTGTATGTGGGCTTTGAAATGTCGAGTGTGCAAAATGATTCCATGAAGTAATGCATCTCCATCATACGATAAAGTAGCATCCTATTTAGGTTTCGTTCGCGTTCTCTACGCATAATGATGATTTAATGATGTACATACAGATATAGTACAATTTATTCACTACATATTCGGCTTTATTAATAATATATTATTGTAACTGTATCATTTCTGTTAAGGATTATTATCACAACGATGAGTATGATGAGTAAGAAGCGATCAATTTCCATCACGCGCGTATAAGTGACTGCCAATTAGAGCGTATATTAAGATCGCACGTTTGGTTCCAGGTGGCGTAGAATCTACCCTCGACCATTTGCTAATAAGGATGTCGCTTAAGCTATTCTATTTCAATTTAATGAGTACTATTACTTCTTACATTAATCATATTTTTATAACTATTAAGTTAAACGTATGCTATTAAAAGCAAATCAATGAAATACATATATACTGCCTCATTGGTCGTGGTGCTTGCAAGTGCGACTGTTGATCGGGAGGTCCCTGGTTCGATCCCCGGATCGAACGCTACAAAATTTTCTAATTAGAAAATTTTGTGTTAGAAAATCTAATTAGAATTCTGGTAGTGGTTCGGAGTCTGGATATGTGCCCGATTCATGGCAATAGGCTCACCACCTATTACATACTAGGACGTAAACGCAACCGGTGAAACGTTGGAGTGTTCTGCATTCCTCTGCCTACCTCTTCGGGGATTACAAGCGTGAAGTTACGTATATATAATTTACATATATAAATAGATAATGTTGATAATTTTAAATCAGGAAACTGTTAAATCAGAAATATGTTGTTCTACACGGGAATCGAAGTCGCGACCCATACGCAGTATGTTCCCTAGTCGCTATGGCAAACGAGTCAAATGCATTATAATTCACAGAATTTTGTATTCGTTAATCGTTATTACGAGTATTATTTGCTGCTTCTGTTATGTGAAATACTGTCTTTTCTGCTTGTTTATTGATTAAGTCTGTTATTAAGTCTGTTTCGTTCATTTTCAATTTTCCAATCTTATTGCGAATGGGTCCTTTAAAAGCTTTTCCCTAAGCCAATGGAAGTAATTTATAAGACTAAAGTGCGTTGATTCGTTCAACGCCGCAACCATTTTTTCCTCCGTGAACTTTCGGGATCATCCATTTGGATTGGGATGAAAAGCCCTGTTTATATTTAACAAGCTTTCACTGGCGATTTGTAAAAGGGTAAAATGTTGAATCCTCAAACTGAACTTTCAACAATTTCTTCAATAAGTTCTTTAACTAGTGTGGACACGAAAAACGTTTATCTTATACATTTCTGTAAAGCTAATTTGATAAGGTTTATCTACAAATTAAAATGCTCATTATCATTTGCCTATTGCGGTCTATTGCTGGACATAGGACTGGCCTTAACACGTTGGCTGCGGCACTGTTTTTGGTATACTTTACAATCGTATCGCCTACACTACTCAACATTCCCAGTCAGGCCATTTAGCTGTGGCTAAACAAACCGCGCCACAATATTTCTTATAACAAAACGACAATTAAACTACAACCGGGATTCAATACAATCCGCGCGCGACGGTCACGTCGATTAGTCGGAAATTGAAACGGAAGCGGATTGTATGTAGTTTCGGCAGTGACTATTTTATTGGAAAAGTTCGTGTTAGTTACGATCGGTGTTGCGAAGTGCAAAAATTTGTACAAAATTTCGTCCGTTGTTCTAAACTGCTGAAGGCGCTACGGTTCGCGTGTTTACAGTGTTCTAAATTACTTCGCTGGCGTACACTACCGGGCAATCTAGTTTTGCCAGGTGTATCCGATAACTTTACGATGGTTTGGACTTTTTATCGAAAGGAATTTTTGAAGTGATGTATAAAGAATTACTTTAGACTTTTATTTATAAAGAATTTAGAATTTGATTTATAAGGAATTCCGGCGTTAATTATGAAACACAACAACATGAAATTAACTACGTAAAGTATCTGAGCGTGATTTTCTACCGAACAGAATAACTCATCCATAGGAACTGATGATCCATAGGTCAATGATAACACACTAATTTACTCTATATTTGTCTGTATGATTGTTATGGTGTCTCAGTTTTTATATGTACCTATAAATAATATAACGTATTTCCTTTCAAAATAAAATTTCATACATTTATACGCTCATAGAAAACCAATTTACGAAACGAAACGAAATAAATGTTTAACTTACAGCAACTCCTCACCACTCCCTGCCCCTTGTCCATTCGATTTCAACGTAAACATGTAACCGGACAAAGAATCAAGGCGAACGTCGTGATCCTGCATTTCGAATTCACTACTGAACGGGGAAATCGAACAGAGCCCACGTATAATTAAATTAAAAGTTTCTTTCGATGCAAGTCTAAACTAATTAACGGTTGAAATACACTTAATGATGTTTGTGGACGTGACTTTTGCAGGCATGTTATTGCCCATCATATAGACCTATATGGTCCATTAATCGTCACAATGAATTCTAATGACTGGCCAACTGACTAAGATTACGCTTCAAGATATGTAATAATAATCTTTATTTCTTTACAGTGTTAAGTTACAATCACAAGGGTTCTGGAGCCTCCTTTTAAGCACAGTGCCTTTATTAGGGTGCTCTGCACTTCGAGTATTTATCAACTAGATTTAACTTAGGACGTACTAAATTAGTTAACAATATATATAATGCAATATATGTATATGAGGTTAGAGACTGACTTTCAAAAAGAGAAAATGCTTTGATATGAAGGGCATAATGGTGTCATTATCATAGCATCATTGTACACGTCGTTTCGCTGTTACCATTCACTTATAATCATCCAACAGCACGCCACTGAATTGATTCGTGTGATTTCAACACCTGCCCATCACATTGTACATATATATAGTCGCTCCACCTATCCACGCTGGATGGTGGCTACTACTTTAACTAGGTTAAATATAACTTACTACAACAGCAACAAGAAAAATCGTCGTTTTGCATGCATGTAAATATATTGATCGTATTAGGGTAGCGGTATATCTAAAGACATAAGCCTTCATACGAATATTAATCTGAGAGTCGTTTAGAAATATAGATGATCGACAATAATATTGAGATACTATGTAGTCACTGTGTTTTCGAAATGTAATGTCACTAACATTTTTTAACTGTCTATTTAAAATACATATATTGCAGCCATGCATGGGGTCATACTTTATTACCCGATGTTATCTTACAGACTGGAGTAGATTTACGACGCTATCATGCCGATCGCTCATGTCTATGGTTCATATACAATGCTGAACATCTGAGCGCGTTTGTTCACGATAATCACACCGCTCCGTGTGTTTCTCGGAGCTTCAACGTCCTGAAGTGATATTTGATATGCCATTAAGACGGTAATCGTTTGTAACTGGCACTAATATTCGGATTGTAGGTAATCTCCTTAATAACGCCACTCGAGAACGCTCATATCAATAGACGCACGTATACTGTAACTAACACGACCATTAAATAATTTGCAAATATTATAGCAACAATCACGTAAGCAAATATTGTCGGTAGAGCCGTTGACGGTGGTAGAGTAAACAGTAACGATGTATATATGCTCTACAATCAGTACTGTGAAACAATTTGGATAGGAACAAATATGTTCTATCTTATTTTCGATTTTGAAGTCATATTTTATCTGCTCGTAAGACAATATCTAACAAGGATATGAACTAGACATTTGTGATAAGCGCGTTCGTTTTTCAGTCCTGGTGTAAACTTATCTACACTGTCTATAAATACTTCTTGCTATGTGCTTCTGCTGCGCGAATTGTATGTAATATTATTGTGTTTTATTATTATATTACCACCCGCGTTGTCTATGTGTATCTTATTATTGCGCGTATGATCATTATAAAAAAATAGCTACAAAATGTATTATCTCATATTCAGGATTAACACAATGGAACGGCTTGATTAGAATGTTGACGTAAACAAATGCTCCTAGATTTGTGTCAAATTCTGTGGCCATGTACCAAAGAGACGTTTATCAAACACGGCGTATACAATTCGTTGGAATACGCGGAATAATTAATTATTTTGCGATGTGAAATTTTAATGTATTTCACTTGCTACATTACCTGGGCAACGACTTCTGTTTGATATATTTCTTTTTATTTAAATCGTTTATTCAAAGCTAACGATTTCATGCAAATTATTTATACAAGAGTGAATCGCGGCAGATATGAATAAATAAGGGAGTTAACGTGGGGAACGAATCATTCTTTTTTTTAAACATTAATACACAACTTAGCCTGATTTATTCAGATTAGCCTGGTTTATTATTATTAACGTTAATGGAATTTGGTAGATTTTATTTATCATAAAAAATGAAGCATTGTTATCATTTTAGCGCATTACGATTATCCTGATTTGGTATGTGTAAAGATGTTCAATAAACAAATAATGGTAATTAAATGATGGAATATATAAATAAATAAATTTTACTTTGAATTATTTATTATTATAGTATTTAAATATTACAGTGCCATTATTGAAATTCACAATGAAAATTACTAAGAGCGAGAGTTTTTCGCTAAGATACTTATCTAGACTTTTTGAATATTAATTAATGGGAAAACCGCCACCATGAATCATTGGCACGATCGATGCGGCCTGCACGCCACCATGTCATTGAACTTGAATAAATAACGATGCATTCGCCGTGGAAAAGAACCCACGTGTCGATGGGGTTGATTCTATCTAGAGTTTCAAATAGCCTATAGAGAATATAGAAATACCATCAATATGCTAAGCTTCATGTGAAAAATCGGTAAATGGGAGACCTGGCTGTAGGGTGTAGGGCTGTAGGGTGTAAAGTATTAGTATAGGGTATGAGAAATTAGAGCGAATATGTAAATAAAAAAATGAAAAATCATTTCTTGAATAAAATGTTGATATTTTTTTTTTGCGCTTTTTATACCCTCGTCACGAATCGTATTGTTTGAAGTTATTAATCCAAAAAAAATCCCCAGTCACTTTTACGTCTCACTATGGGTTAGATTTCGACACTCAACAAGCAGAGTATGATCGTTATTTTACCTTTTCAACATGGCTAGTTTCCAACAAATAAATTCAAAAGGTAACCCTGCCCTCTGCACTGTAGCACTGTTAAGCCCTGCCGGACGTACGCTAAAATATCGTGAAATGTAACAAACCTTTAAGGGTGTGTTCTCACGTATACTAACATATAGCATATGTAATAGTACTTAAACTCTCGAAATACTTCACCCATCGAGTTTTATTACGGTGGACATCCGTAACACAATGTCTTCTGCGATAAACCAACTACATTGTCCTATGGAAAGCCCATGAATGATTTATAGGCGCTCGATGCGACCTGCACGATACTGACGTAGACCCAAAGCAGTGGCTATTGTTCAGTATGAAACAATAACCATGAAATATTGAAAGATAACAATAACAAAAACTATCCTTTGGTTAATGAAAGCAAATCAACTTGAGGGCGTAAAGGATTCGCAAATACGTATAAAAAGTGATACGCGTTAAGTGATGAACAAACTCATTAACAGTGGAAACAGCAACAATAAATTTTCTAAATATATACACAAACAAATATATAAACAAACGGTTTTTTTCCGAATTTATACCGACATACGAGTATGAATAAAAAAGAATTACAAGAATATTAATATTGACTAATTGTACTATTATATCATGAATAGAAATCAATTAAAAGAATATTCATTATGTCAATGTACTATTATATTATATCATGAAATATTACAGTACCATCAATGTTTACATATACTAGTTAGCCACATTACAGAACGATATTATAATTAAAGATAAACATTATTATCTAGCCTGAGTTATTTACGATGGGTATGATTCAAGAAATATTTTTTTTTATATTTATACAATCTGCTTTTTTCCAATATTACAACCTCTTAATAAAAAGTCACAACATTTATATTTTACGGCCAAAGTTGTGTTTATTCTCGTCATGTTCATCACGAACTCCAAGTGGGAGGAACAAAGCAGAATGAAATCCCCCTGTTCACGGTCCAGCGCAGCATTTCATTTGTTTTATTGATATTTTTGTCACCAGACAGGAAGGTAGGAAAATTGAGAAAAGATGGCACTTCGAAGCATTCCCGCGAAAAACACGAACCTATATTCGGTCATTGACGCGGTAATGTTTTGTTTCTTATGATAAAATATATTATACTATTAGAGTTGTGTAATAGTCTGCAATAATAATAATAATGGCTCTGCAATAGTAATAATTCATTGATTGCTGCAGCTGCTAAAAACTAGCTTGAAACATGAATTTTGCCAACCTGATGTTGGCTCGAAGCTTAGAATGGTAACCGGGTATGCCGATGGTTCACCCCTCTTTCCATGGTAGAAGAAAAATAAACGGTAAAGTCTGTGAGTGTAATATACTCCTTTGCCCACCTTTTCTAGGAGTAAGGCGTGATTTCACATTTGTTACACTGGTAACAAATGTAAAATCTAATATAATTTACTTAGCTACAGTACTGACTGTAGCTAAGTAAATTATAAGTGTTTTGTCATTACAGAGACAATACTGATTAACATAGACCCGTTAGTTCTAGGTGCATGTAGTTACGTAAATAGTAATTTACTATGAATATATGCATATGCAGCGATACCTAACGCATCGTCAACGTACAGATGTTCTATCACATCTGAGTTGGAGTTACAACATTATACCAGGCAGTTATAATCAAAACGTATTCGTTCTAACTCCGTATTCGTTCCTCTTTTATAAAATTCATCACTTAATCATACATATATTTGATACGCTTTATATGCTCATTGAAGTAATGTTCATTTAAAAAGGATTTTTTCTAAATATAAAATAAAATAATTATTTGAATGGAATGAATAAAGCGATTAAGTGCTTTCTATCAACATTACTAGTTTCCGACGTATTTTAGGTCATCTTTCATGAGATTCCGTGGTAACATAACTTGTACATAAAATAACGAAACATATGATCATAAAATCGGATATAGTGAGGGTCAAGTCACAAAATAACATTGCTATTTTGGTACATCATGAAATTTTTTTACATTTTTGTACGAAATCACCTCCGTATGTTTTCAATAAAAACGATTTACTTGTGCGAGTGGCTTGGGGTGGCGGAGGCGCGCATTTAGACCGGGAATGCACTCCCAATTCGTACGCAATTCTCCTAACATCATTCCTTTATACTTGGGGTTGTGTGTTTAAAGAATTTTTCTGGGTTATTTTTATATAGTAAATAAAGGGACCAAAGGAAGATGTTAATAATATTTGTCAATTATATTAAACAAGAAATACCATCATTATGTTCATAGTAATTTTGTCATTGGGATTTCAATGTTCGCATTTCACTGTTTTCTTGAAACAACGAAGACAAAAGTTTAGTTTTAGAGTTGCCTAATTATTCGGATTTGAAATGTAGACCCGCGAAGTGGGAGACCGGAGTCGAAGTCACTAGGCTGTTATTGCTTTAGGTTATTAATATATTAATCATTGCACTTTAAATATATCAGGTTCAATATAAATGACATAGAAACTTGTGCACTTAATGTTCAGTGATACTTTCAATCGAAATATCTGGGTAAGTGGCATACTAGTTTTGTATGAATTGTCCCGTAGCAAGTTCGATAGTTTAATTTGCGATCTAAAAGCGGTGGAGTAACGTGGTAGCTTTAATTTAAGGTCGCAGTTTCGGCGCGGCCCACGTATAATAAGGAGCCATCAATGTCGTTATGTGTAAACGAACCCTTAAACATTTCCTTTAAAGTGTCAGTTCACAAGGTTTCAACGCAAGTAATTAAATGTGACGGTGTCATACATTGTTCTATGGCGGCTTTGTTAGCATGGTAACTGCAAAAAAAACTGCTATGAGGGTGAGTACAGGGGTGCACAGGGACTGCGTCGTGCATAAAGCTTTAATTAATTATAGTTGTGAGTCTCAATGAACTGTGAAATCAATGAATATTCCTGTATAACGGATGGATGGTTAATTACATTTTTTTATGTTTGAAATGAATATAAAGAACAAATAAATCGCTTCTGTGTAGTCCGTATATTAATAAATGTGTTTACAATTAATAATTTCAATTTCATTTCGAATAATTTCACTTCGTACAAAGGTTCATATTAAAAATTTTTCCTCATACATAATTCTGTTGTGTAAATATTAAACTAATATTTCGCATTGCTGTAAACAAAGAATTTTTCTCCAATTTACCTACCGTATCACGTTATTTAAAAAGTTCGCTTTCTTTGTAACGATAAAGAATTTTTTGCTACAAAGCAAGAGGAAAAAATATTTGCTGTAGACGTGTATTAATGAATAGAATTTAATAAGTTTAAAGTGCGAGGAAAATGATATAGAAGGAGCAGCCTTATTAAAAACAATGAAAAACAACATATATGTGTAGTAAACCAGGTTTAAATGAAGTTTAAGTGGCGTGCTATTAGAGAGGCCTATGTCCAGCAGTGGACGAGAATAGGCTGATGATGATGATGATGATGAAGAAATGGTATTCATTTTTCCTTATTAAAATTGATATTAAGTCGAATATAACATTGAACACAATATAAAATTAACGGCTGAACCGTGGGTAGTATCCTACTTTCCTCTGCCTGTCGCTTCAGCGATTACAGGCGTGATTTTACGGACATCAATATTACATTCAAATTTATCTCAGTAAAATGACAACAATAGCGAGAACGATTAATGATGATGAGCTCTTCGTAATGTAATTGAATCATTTGAATATTAAGGATATCGCAAAGAAAAGATCTCCAAGATTTCCGTACGAGGAAACAGTGGGGGCTATATTCGTTTAAACAATTAATTTAATACGAGGACCTTTTTTCCGTCTCATTAAAATGACCCCCGGAGCCTTGTGTCTATTTAGAGATAAACAATATTATTTACAGTTTTAATTGTGTACAAGTAAATACTTATGTCGGACACAAATAAATATTTAATAAGTTTTGAGGAAAATTTTCAGATATTGTCAAAATTCACGTTTTTTTTATTGCTATTTTTTTGTCAATTAATGCCTTACCAAGTTTATTCTATTGTTTTTTTAAGATATTTGAAAATTTTCTTTTAATTATTGCTTTCTAAAATAAATAATAATCGCAGTTAAAATTTAACAACGTACTCGTATAAGAAATATTACATTTTGATCTTAGCTAAAAGGCCGAGAAGCGATAAGTAAATACTAGTACTTTTTCTTTCCTACACAGTTACTGTTATAGAGTAATTAGTTTAGTTAGTATTGAAGCTTATACAACCCAAACTTTTCGGTTTACTGTACAATACACCAGCGATTAGAAAGTTTTCCGCTGACCCAATAGTTCGTAGCTAGTGGACCGGCTCACTCGCGTCTGCAGTTCGCTCTGAGAAATATAGATCCCCTTCGCTTCCGTACATCTGTATATTAATAGACATAGTCTTTATTGCACGTTGTTTTTAGCCATGAATTTGATTTGAAAACGTTTGTTATATAGTTAGGTAACGAGAAAGCTTGTACTGTGGTAGTTAAAGAGTTCATGTATGACTTTTTAATTAAGTACCTAAATACTTATGACTTAAGTATTAATCCTGAAAGCGAATCGAACGAACTACCTCAGGTGTTGCAGTCACCACTGAATAATCTAGTTATGGACATCTAAATTTTCTGGATCTACATTTGAAGTACAATAATATTATATATTTTTTTTCATCATTAATACAATGGTAATTTACTATTTTTTTGTAATAAGTATTTACGATATGAAATCGAAGTCGAAAATCAAAGTACGAATCGTAGAAACTAGGAAGGTTCCATGCAGTACATTCTTTGGCACAAACTCAGCGCTACCACTGAGAACTTATTAACTATCTAGACTTTTTATCTTTTGTGAACGTCAGCTAAGCTGTGTTATTTTCTAACATATACATAAAGCGCCCATATAGTACTGATTTGATTTCATTTTTTGTTCGCTGTATATGAATCTTTTCCTTTAAAGGCTATTACGCTATTATGAATATGAAATTTCTAAATCGTGATAGTGTATATTATGTCAAAAGAAATTTTTTAGAAGTTCTTAGAGATGAAATTTTGCAATTTTAAAACAATAAAGGACAAATACTCGTGCGATTCCATGAGCTCCTTAAATTTTCTCAACGGATTCTTTAGTTTTTCCAACTGGAATTCTTCTTTTCTTTAAATAATTTTTTGACGAAGTTATTCGCTTCTGAAATAAAATAAACTTTATTTTTTAATGCAGAACACTCTCACGTTTCACGAGTAACGTTTACGTCCCACTATGAAATAAGTGGCGAGCCTATTGCCATATACCGGGCACATATCCCGGCTCCGCCCCATCATTAGTAAATCTAAATTAGAAATTAAATGTACCGATAGGCAACCAACCCATGATGTAACCAACACGACCAACGGGAAATGATTATTATATTTATAATTGATAATTGACGTCCAGTTGTATTAAAATTTATCTTTAATAACCAGCAGCTTTGTTTTACCTGCCACTTGTTCGCGCCATCACTCTGATTTGAGTGGTAGAGAATGGCATTAGGCGAAGTCCGAGGTTTGTAAGCTAGCATCAGATTATCAATAAAGATTAAATACATTACAAAGGAGACAATTAATAAAATACAATTTCACTAATTATCTCATTTCAGTTCACTAAACGCTAAATATATTAAGCTCAATGTTCTAATCTAGTGGCTTCTAACGACTTTTTAATCGTGTTATAGATTATTTGCCGGCAGGTATAAAAGTGATATGTTTGTACAGCTCCGCGTTAATACTGGTTGAATTTTACGAGGGTCCCATTTCAATTTGTGACGGTGAGTCTTCTTCGTTGTTGTTCCGTGGAAAAAATTACAATCAGGGCCAAACACCAGATAAAGGTAGATTGAGTTTGTGTTCGTTATAGTAAATTAAACGTAGTATGATAATGTAAACGTAGTATGAGTAATGAGTGAATAACTTAATACCATGTGATAATGATTATCATCGGTAAATGAATCATAGTTGTACTATTGAAAATGACTCTCCTTTCATAGTGGCTTAACAAATACGTAGACAAAACTGGCCAAGTACAGAAGGCATCCTTACCATCTCTTAGCAAATATTATTTAAGTCTGTTGAAGAATACTCTAAAAGTCGTTTGAGTAAAACCTTGGTTTTTTATTATCTCAGCGATGTTTTATTTAATTCATGAATTATGTAAACAAGGAAATACAAAAAAATGATATGAAATATCTGAGTACCAAGGTACGGTTTATTAGGAAAAAATCTTCCAGCAGTTTTGTGACAATCAAACTGTGTTTTGTATTACATGTTAGTAAAAACTATTGTTCTGTTCGAATTAATAACTTTTTATCGTTGATTAGTTGATCTGAAGGATGATCAATAAAGCTCTTAAGAAAAAGAACAAAATTGTCACCTTATACGATAAAGCAAGCACTAGGGCCTGTTCTGTTATAAATATCCACAGATATAGGTCGTCGTGTCACAAATATTTACTGTTTATTTTCTTGTTAGGCACATTGACCTGTAAGTTTTCTGCTAAAACCAGTTCCCAGTAAGCCTACTGAAACCCTTCAACCGTACTTGAGGTTTGAAACACGGCACTGAAAAGGTATATTTGGAAACTTTAATCAAACACTCGCCTTAAACTTTAACGACGTCAAAGTATCTGATTAAATTTAATATTGTATATTCATATTTGTGGTTAACAACTTGATTTTACTTATCCAATAAGTATCAACATGGATTTTCTTTGAGGAAACCTCTTGAAAAGGAAGTATCGGCGAGTTTTGAAATTAATGACCAATTAATTATGAAACTGGCGAGTGTAATTCAACGTTAACGCTGAATTCATTAAAGTGTGTACGATGAATGAATTCATTCGATGCATTCGTTTGAAATCCAAGAATAAATTTGATGTAAATGAGACATGTTTTCAGATGAAATTCATCGTTTTTGCGGCGTATTGCATAGCAGTCGTCGCGGCTGAAGCGAAATGGGACGAGTCGGGGAAGTACAAAATAGTGGATGAAGGTGAACTATCCTGGCACAGTCTGTTTCAGTCAAATCGGTATCCAAAGTTTTACGGATACCCCTATCCCATATCCGCTCGGTATCCTGGCTTCTACGGATACCCGATGTCGGTGAGGTATCCTGCGGAAACGTACGGCTATCCTGTGGACTTTGCGAGTCTGTACCAACCGCCTGTCGCGGTGAAGTACCTTCCACCTTTCAGCTACTCATACAAACAAGTCGTTTAAATAAAAACATGTTTTTTAAATTATATTTCATTATATAAACTGATCTGGTGTTTTATTTACTTTATTTACTTCTTTCAAAGCTACGTCAAATAACATATAAACTAATATAAATCCTATAGATACGTAACATCACACCTGTAATCGCCGAAGAGATAGGCAGAGTAATGCAGAACACTCCCAATCTTATAAATAATTTAAATATTATAATCATGATGTGTAAGACAAAGGAGAAAGTTACAATAACGATTTTAACTACACAATTACAGAGTTATTTCTGTCCTTGTGCTGATTACGTGAATTACGTGATTTGTGTAGACGACACGTTGTTCCAGATGATAATATCATATGTCGTCTGAGAAACTGACTTATTTTAACATAACGCCTGTAATCTCCGAAGAGGTATGTAGGGGAGTGTAGCACAATTCCACGACTCAACCGATAATCGAACCCAGAACCCATTATTAACAGTAGCGCTCGCAACTAGTTCGACCAACGAGGCATTATAGGAAAACATTGACCTAGGCACCACACGATCGAGCATCAACCAATTAACTAGTACTGTACAATGCCCGGCTTGTATTGTACAATAACAGAAATGACACTTCAAATATTTTCATTATCGACCTTTTAATCGTTCCACCGTTAGACACGTGTCACCACTTAGAGTGAAAAGGGTACGGTCTCGCTCGATAATTGTACGTTTGTGAACTTTATAGCTGCGGAGAACATTTTGGTGAACACTACGGCGTGCATGATTTTCTAGCTGATATTTTATTCTCTCATTTATAAATCTTAATATTATAATTAAATTAGTTATATTAAAGATTCAGCCTCAAAAATATTCAATTAATTCTGCTTCGGTTACCTACTTTTCATAGCTTAATATCAATTTATATTCCATCAGTATTATATTAATTTAGTAATCAAATCACGCCGGAATCCCAACAGGCGTGATAATTTCTATGTGGCATTTGCAAAGAGAATATTAATAAGGAGAATTTGTCTAATAAACGCTGTACCTCGCTGAAAGCCTCTTTACGTGAAAGCATCAGATGTAATTGACGATTAAATAGGCATCGGTAATTTAAACAGCCTTGAATGGCGAAACGGTTATATA
>DWEI01001829.1:0-15653 GCA_018245875.1 Mysoria ambigua
GTGAATAACATTTCAACATTAACAAAACGATTGGTCGTTTCTCACTACAATTACCCAACATTCGAGGGAGGGGCGGCGCCCCCCCCCCCCCCCCCCCCACCCGGCCGCTGCCCCCACCACTAAGCAAAATTTGTTACATTCATAATTGACGTAAGACGCTCGTCGGCGCCGCCCGCGCCGCGCGTCGGCGTCGCGCGGCCGGCGTCGCGCGGCCGCGAGCGCATGGTACCGTTGATATTGGAATACTACGTTGTAAAATGCTCAAACACTTTATTATCCGAAAAATTATTCGATAAATTGATAATATAATGAAAACCAGATCGATAAATGGTTTTACGGAAAAGTTTGTTTTTCATTGGGTCGTTGGAAAGCAAAACCATTTTTTGTCGAATTTTTTTTTAAATTGTTTAAACAAAGTCAACAATTTTTTAAATTTATTTTCGTTTCGACATATTCATTTCCATATCTGTTCGTTTCATTACCATAATTATGAGATTTATTCATCTCACCCGTTATCCAATTCATAAAATTTTAACTACATAAACATTATACTATATTTGACTGAATAAGTTCTGTGGCGTCGTCCGTGCCACTAGCGCGACCCTGCAGCCACCCCCGCCCGCCCTGCAGCGGGGCTCGTGCGTGAAGGCAGATTGTCTTATATATGTGTCAACGTTTGTATATAATTAATTAGGGATTTTCGTATTTATATTTAAAAAAAATACCATGCTTAGTAAATAAAATGTTCTCAGGTTTGTTATTTTCGATTAATTCCTTGTATTTTTAGCAGCAGTGATAATAAAAAGTTAAAATGGTGTTAATCAATCTTGATACTTTTGTCACTGCGGAATAATATAGAAGACTTAGTGGCGAATTTAGTCAAATATATTTTAACAATTTAACTTGTCAGTTAAGTTAGAAGTCCAACAATTCTTAATGAATCCTTATATAGTATAATTTTATTCCAAAATTTGGTACTTATAAAAAAACACGAACCGCCGAAGCGTTCCTAGTTACATTAAATTTTTCAATTGCTACTATTCAACTAAGAAACTAAACTAGCAACCTAAGTAAAAATAGTTTAATATGTTGGTATTTTTTAAAACATCATATTACTAAGCACGGTATGAACTATTTTTAAATTTTCAATGAGACGTAAAATTTAAACGACAGTTTTACAAACAACGCAGTATTATAAATCTAAGGCCCCACTCCGACAAACATCAGTCGCGCCCGACACCTTCGCCGGCTGTTTGTTTGAATCATTCATTTTACATCGACATCAATCAACATATTCCTATATGAATCAGTCATTGCGCACCTTTCAATTGGGTCCTAGAAACCGGACCTCGTGACGTTGTCGAAATCGTCTCGTGCGAATGAACCTTACCATCGGTCGTATAGCAGCGGAGTAGCTCAGTCTGAAAAGGGCCTACAATTATGCGATGATAAAATTTTACTTTTTCAATTTAGGTTTTTTCAAAACAACGCATTAAATGCTCATCTAATAATTAATATGCAACATGATATAAATGTGTATAATTAATTAATCTATAATAATTATATTTTAAATTACTTTTATTTGTGCATTTAATACCTAAGAGATGTAAATAAGAAATTTATTAGTGAAAACAAAACACTGAAAGCAAACATTTAAATTGATTAATATTTTTTCAATATGGAAAAAATCTCGGCATTTTGCAAATTTAATTATTTTAGGCGCGACCCTGAGGAATTTTAACTAAGCTCTTAAAGGGATGCTCTGCAGCTCTCCATCTCATCACAATTTACATGTTTTTGGTCAACTTTAATCGTTCAAATAAATAAGTCTCATTATTGAGACCACTCAAGTCCACATCTAAGATGAGACCGCTTGAGACTAAGTCATATTTTAATTATTAAATATATTTGTATTTAAAATGAACGCTCCTCTATAAAATTTCGTTTTTGAATGTGTGAAAGAAAGTAAATATTGCAACAAATTACTTGTGTGCGTGCGGCGATTTTACTGCAAACTTGGACTCGCCTTCACACTAAGAACTCAACCAGTCGACCGATTAGTGTAACAATTGAATAACGACGCGTCCGCTGTGCGGCGCGGTCGAGTCTACTATACACTAGTTGGTCGACAGATCCGGTCATCAAAACAAATTGATTATATTTATAACCGTTTACTGATGTCACCAATGAAAAATTTGCGAATCATTGTGTCCTCTAAACATCTTATTTGCCTAACATATTTGAATGCAAAGATACTAGAGGGGAATTCAGTTTTAAAATAGCCGGTCTATACAAGTGACAAGTTAATGTTAAATAAAGAACGAAACGACGTAGGCACCACGCTGTCCCACACGCAGGCCGACGTTGGCCGACCTGCGGGCTCACACTAACTACATATCCGTAAGCGTTAGCGCCAGACGCCAACATCGAAGTGTACGAAATGACGAGGAGCGCGACGAAGTCCGTTATAACTTCGATGGCTCGCGCCGCCTGGGGCCGGCCGCAGGGGACGTGCTATGGACGGACCGCGTGCTGACGAGCGCTCGAGAATATTATTTTATTCGCGGCCGCCGGCCGGCACCTGCCGTGTACGACGATACTCAGACCGTCTGTCCATTCCCCTTCTTTGGTATCTGTTTATAGATTATGGCAAATTTAAAATGGTTGTTAAAATTAGGAGTAAAAAAAAATAAAGTAACAGAAAATACGCGTATGAAAATCCTTTCCTTGCGCCGTGTCTCCTTTGTCCGGGCACGCGGCGACACGCGGCGACACGCGGCCCGCGACCTCCTAACTGTTACCGCCTAACACCTAACTACGTATTATTATCGTGGAGTGTCACTAACGACTTTAGTTTGTCTACTTCAAAGCTGCGGTTGCAATGTTGTCACAGTAATAGTTTGCCAGGTCGTTACAGTGAGTGGAAGTTCACGTAACAAAGAGTTCATTGAGTAGCCGCGACCCGAGACACCGGGTGGCCTGCGGGCGGCCGCGGGCCGCGGCGGCGCCGGCCGGCCGGGCTCGCCAGACAGATATGTTGCAGGTGCTAGTTACAAGTTATTGTTGTATTTGAGTAAAAAAATACAACATTCCGGAAGCCACTGCCTATACCCGCAAATACTTCAATTCCTAAATACATAAATAAATAAAAATGACTAGTGCGAACCGTTCGCCTGCACGGACCGCGTGGGCCGACCGACATTCCAGTACTATATGTTTAAAGCATCATGTCCCTAAGGCGCGGTCAGACCGGCGGCGGTTTTAAGTTAACTGCTGGATGCATAAACTCGCCGGCCTCCACTGCAAGCGCAGCTTCAACAGTTACCCAACGATAGCACATTAATTGTCTCTCGCCCACTGCACTGGCCATAACAAGCACATGGCCATCAGAAAAATATATTTGTTTTTCGAATTCAAACAGCCAGGGTCCAGCCTACCTTCCATCCATCCATGGTTTGCAGTTTTTAGGCATTAGATTCTCTAAGATTTGTGTATTAAATATATCTGCAATATAACAGCATTATTATTGTTATCGTTTAATATATTACAATTTGATTATATTTTATTCAAATGTAATGTATGTCCTTCATTGGATTATATAATATCTTAACTAGTAACGAAATGCAACTGTTGCCTGATATCGTGGCCAATGGACAGTGCATAGAGAGCTTAAATAAATTAATAATACATTGATTATATTGTAATTAAGTAATGACTCGAATGAATATAATTTTTAAAAAATATAGATCTAAATAATATGTCTATATAAAGTAATATAATATGAACAAATTGACAAAACTATACAGTAATTGACAAAATTATATATAGTAATTGACAAACAAATCGGAGGTAGAATAGGAATCAATTTGAAAATTTCTTAAATTATAAATACATCATAATTATAATTTTCAATTACAAGGTATCACATTTTCGCTAAATAAATTATTTAATTACAACTATGAATAAATTAATTATATATTTAACTTGAACAAACTTAAGTTAATTTGACTACCGGCTGAGCCGATAATTCACTGACCGGTTTAGTCGATTGACAACCGGAGCATGACAAATTTAAAGTTAACAAATTGTCATATAATTAAATTAACTTTTAATCTTTACTTTAACCCAAATTGGTTAAATTTAATATTATCATGGCATGAGTTAACCCAAACTTGAGCTATTAACCTCATTCAATAATAATTCTTCACAATGAATGTAAAATTGATTTGAAACATTTCATCATATTGTATAATTTTCAAAATGTGTTTCAAAATTGCTCTTTATATTTTTGTTAAATTATTTTAAGAATTTAGAATTTGGCAACAGATTATAAGGTTACTAGAGTATCAGAAAAAAAAATTATACAATAACCAACCACTATATGGTCTGATCAGTGGGACACAGTGGACATGTCATTCCCGGAGCAAGGACACTTCACATTTCACAGTTTTATTTGAGCAAACTAAATATTGAGCCAATTTAAACTCTCATATTTACAAATTCATTCATATTATAAAATAATTTGAGTAACTCATGCCATCCTAAAATTAAACTGTATGTAAATAATTTTTCCTTAAAATATAACAGAAGTTCACAACATATACATGTAATATTGTAACACAATATAATAACAATTCATTACCCGCCGCTTGTTGTTGCGCTGCACGCGGGGGCCGAGCCCGAGCCGGCGCCGCGGGCGCGCGGCGAGGGCAGCGCGCCGGGACTCCGCTACGGGACCCGCACCGACTGGAGAACTTTACTGGCCTGAAATGGGTAAAATTGATATTTGATTTAATTGATTTGATTTATTTGATTTGATTGACAAATAATATTTGTTGAATTATTTTTTTCTGTTGATCCCACACGTCTTATCTATAATCGGGCGAAGTAAGGCCAGCAAATAATATTTTTTAGTCATCTATTTATTTTATCAATTCGATTACAATTTATATGTAAACATTACAATTTAGTGTATTTGGAGATTGAATATACGTTTTCAATTTTTTGTGTAATAAATCAGTGTCGCTACATTAGAAAGCAATCTCCTTTATTTTTATTAGGTAGAAATTCTTAGTGTTTAAATGACTATATACTACAAACATAACATTAAAACTTAATTCCTAGTAAGTGACACATGGTTAGGTAGCCGACGCCTGGGGGGCGGCTGGCCCGCCGCACCTCGTACTCGGCGTCGGCGCGCAGCACGCCGGCCACGGCCAGCAGCTGGTACTGGCGCGCGCGCAGCGCCGCCGCGCCGCGCCGCAGCAGCCGCAGCGCCGCGCCGCCCGCCGCGCCGCCGCACAGCACCTGCCGCACCTGCGCAGCGCCGCACTGCGTCACCGAGCGCCCGGCCAGTCTCGGCTCTCATCTAATTCAACGTCTTCTTGGAACACGTGCATACACTCATACATCAGTCTACCGAGTATTGGAGAAGCGTACCTGCGCCGGCGAGTGCGACGGGTCTAGCACGAGTAGTGTAACTTTTCCGTCCTTATGTCTCTCGTAACCTATTATCGTTCTCGAATGCCCTGGAAACATGTTAAAGTAAAATATTTTTCGTCTAGTATATAATATGTATATTTTGAATAAAAATATAATAAAATGATTGTCTTGCTGGTCGTGTTGAACATAACAGGTGAATCATAAAAGTAGATTACATTATGTCTGCCTACCTCTTTGGGGATTACTTTTCTTATAATAAAGTATATTAGAACATTTGTGTAATTAGTATCACACGTTATTTATAACATTGTATGTTTATAAAAGCATCATATATTACAAATTATCATACACCAATAATTTTCGTACAGTACCTATAAATTTTAATTGTTACCTGTTTCATAAATCAACATGAAATAATGTTTTGTCAAACAAAATTTTATTCACCTTGGTGTTGCAAGTAGAGGGGAGCCTTGAAGCCGTTGGGATCGTTCTGGAAGTACCTGAGCACCCAGTCGAACAACGCCGGGTGGCTGCCGTCTGGGGCCGTGGGCTTGTGGAAATCTATTAGCTGGCACCTGCGGACAAACAGTACTCATGTACAGGTGACTGACAGACGTACGGGGCTGGATAAGATGAACCTTCCAAGTAGAATGAGTTACAAAGCCAATGTATGTCGGAACTTGAAAACGCTAGTTGGGTAATCATTACAAAAGAATAATAATTGTCAACAATTGACAACCCTAGCTATTTATAACACTTTAGATAGCTGATTCTTGGCTAAACTAAATTACTATTTTTGTATTAATATCATTATTTTGTACTTTGTATATAAATAAATAGAAAATGAAGACATACAATCATAATGATAATTCTCTCTACATACTTGACCAGGTTGCGACTTTAGAAAATAACTTCTGCAATGGGATCTCACTTTATCCTCAGCGAGGAGAGTACCGTGACCACTTCGCAGGCACCGATCCATTTGCGCGTGTTGTGCAGCTTGGAGCCGAGCTGCTCCGAGCCCTGCAAGCACAGGACAGGAACCATGGCAGGCTGAGGATGATATGATATGATATCACAAGTAAGCAAACATTCGAGATTTTGACTGCTGCAGTTACTGACGTAACTTTATTGCCACCAGAAGAAATTTGTGAGACGAACCCAAGTATTTTTTTCTGATTTCGTGTAATGTCATTTACAAATGCACGATTTTTGCATTTATGCGTGATGTTGTCTGTAAAGGTAATTAGTCGTATTTAATCAGTAAAAAGCATCAATTTGTTGTGTAACCTGTTCCAACATTCTGACATGTACAATAGAGTAGGCTGCGGCGGACGCACCTGCGTGTCGAAGCCGAGCCGCCAGGCGCGCTCCACCAGCAGCTGCAGGCGCGGGATGGACGGCGCGCAGTCGCACGCGCCGCCCGCCGCGCCGCCCAGCGCGCTCGCCAGCCGCGCCGCGTAGGGCGGGTGCCGCATCAGCGACGACAGCACCATTTGCATGTTCCTGACCACACAAGACACAAGCACACCTCACTCTGTCCACACTGATCATCTGTACATCTCAAATCATGATTATCATGATCTACTATCGTGATCTACCATGATCTAGTACTATCT
The DNA here is from genome assembly GCA_018245875.1 of Mysoria ambigua. NCBI lineage: Eukaryota > Metazoa > Arthropoda > Insecta > Lepidoptera > Hesperiidae > Mysoria > Mysoria ambigua. The sequence goes on from DWEI01001829.1 coordinate 7,062, forward strand.
AGAAGTATAGTATATCTATTAGCATAGTAGACAGAGGCTTCCTTAGAGTGGTTATGCTCATAAGATCATAATTAAGTACTTTACACTTTTCTTTTCAAGCAAATACTGGGAAACTTGTGACAAGTGGCATCATCTTGATCACTTCATCTCAATCCCCTGCTCTATATAGAGTTACCAAAATAAAGAGAGACTGTGTCCACATTCGCCATATTGGACATGCAGGTGGAAGATCACAGAGAATTTTCTCATTTAGCCCTTCTTATATACCTTGATCAGGTGGTTGTCAGAACCTTTTGTATTGCACAGCAGGGTGCAACAAAGGCAGGTGAAGTTAAGGCTCCGAACATGAAGTTTTTAACCCTTTATAACTCAGACACACCACAGAATAAGGGCATAAGTTTTTATTCTCACCTGTAGCCGCAGCCCCAGCCCCGGTCGCCGTACGTGCTGGCGTAGTGGTCCACTGCACTGCACAGGTAGGTCTTCGCTATGCTCGGGTTCTGTGCGTTCAGTTGTGCTATCCTCTCCAAAATGCCTGTAAACACGAACATGAAAAAAATATTTTTCATGACAGTTATATGCTGGTGCCCGGTAATACAACAAGTAGTGCCACCTTTAAGGGTTGTCAATATTTACATTTTTCTTAATTAATCATGACTTAGTTATCTATACAACTGGATAGAAAAGGGTAAATGCAGATGCTTAGCGGCGTAACTTATAACCGCCGACCTCAAAAGTATCATCATTATCAATCTATTTCAGGCCAGTGGTGCAGCGTGGGCGGCCGCCGCTCGAGGCGGAAGAAAATTATGCCTCCACTTAAAAGTTCATAATTGATTTGCCGTATGACAATCACCTCGACAAAAAAGGTCAAGTATTTTAATATATTGTTAAAATAGGTAGAAAACCGACGGTAATTTTGCTGCCCCTGAACTTTTGCCACTTCCTCAAGAGTGCCGCCCGAGGCGGGCCGCCCCCACGACCCCCTCCCCACTCTACGCCACTGTCTCAGTAGACTACTGAACTTATCCCACCCCTAATGAGCTTGCCGCATCGAGCTTCTTGTAGCTTTGCACAGATGTACAGGTATTCCTCAAATGGTTAACAATGTCTTATCCCCTCACCGTTGGTCCTGGAGGAGCCGGTGTCCTTCCCAGAGGCCGCAGCCCTGCGCAGCCCCACGCTGCGCTCGTAGTAGCCGGCCACGGACAGCGCCCCGCTGTACACGGCGCGCTTCAGGCTGTTGGTGGCTCGGTTCGTGTAGCCCTCCCCGTCGTCCTCCTCCATACCGTATTGAGCCTGGAATTGTTATCAATGGTGATCAATTATAAAGCTGTCTTTTTGGCATATTGTTTCAAAATTTTTGATGAAACTGTAATAATCATGCTTTGTATGGTTTTACTGAATCCAAATGTCCTTACTGCTCATCAAAATTTGAGGACCATCCCCAATTAGACAGCTGATTTAGATTTCTTACTTGGGGGTGGTGCAACTAAAACTGAGACATTCAACTATGAACACTAAATTAAGTGCATTTTAAAGTTTTATTTCCAATAACTGTGGAGGAAAACAGGATGAGGAAAACACAAACAATTTAAAGGTTTTTATAATTTTCTTTAAGGTGTGTAAAACATGCCAATGCCAACTCAACTAGGGTCGCAGACTATGGCTCTAATCCTGCAGATTCTGCAAGCCGTTCCATGTTCAATAATCATCATCATCATCATGAGGACTCACCCTTAACATCTGAAACTCATGTTCCTCCCTGTTCCTCTGTGCTTCTCTTTCTGCTGCGGTAAGTGAGGCCCCTCCTCCATCTTCACCTCTCTCAAAATGTTCTTCTATATGTTGAATCTGCAATAATATTAATAATATATGTATTAAATTATATATCTACATGAATACAGATATTTAGATAAAGACGGAATATAATATGTCACTTTTTTTGGACCAGGGGAGAGTTCAAGTGTTGCGTAATGCAATTTTTCAGGAATTTGGAAATGTAACACAGTGTACCATTTTTTTCTACCCTGTAGGTAGACCCAAGCGACCATTTTTATTTAGGTTGAGTAAAGTATGGGTAAGTACTTAAAATACATTTGTTTGCGGAAATGATAAATGAACAAGAGATTTCTAAGTTACAATAAAAAACATCATAGCGTTTTACATGACCCTCCTTTCCCCAATTGTGTTATACATATAATACTTGAACACTTCCCAATTTATTTGCATGTCACATAAGTCGATTGACTGATAAAATGTAATAGTGTAACATCACACTTTTATCCCCACATCTGGAGACTTACTGTTCATTCTCATCATATAATAGAAGAACATATTGCCATACATGGGACACAAATCCAGAGTCAGTCACTACTAGATGAGCACTTCACCTAGAGTCTGAACCCAGGAAGTGTTTTTTAATTAGCAGTCACACTCATAAATAGTTGGACTGACTGATCATAATTAAATTTTATGTGACAACCCTTATGTTGGGATCATGAATAATGTTATTCAAGTGTCGAAAATTCTTAAAAATCTGGTAATTGAATAATTTTTTGTCATGCTAAATACATGAAGGAAGTTTGTATATTTATTTTTACTATTTATATATTTACCTATTTACAAAATCAATTATTATTTATTATCAATTAATTTATTAGTTATCAATTATTTATTTATTTCTGCCTCACAGGTATGTATATATACAAACGCTGTTGATGGTCAGTAATAAATTATTATTATATCATATTTTAAAACCAACCAATTCATGCTGCGACAAGGGCAGTGGCTGACAGCAGACGGGGCAGTTGCTCACTGGGCTCTCCTCCATCATCACCACATCCTCGCATGATGCATTGTCCACCTGGTCCTATACACACAAATGAGAACAGTTCATTCAAAGTGCTTAAGTTTGTTTTAACATTCACATAAGCTGTCAAATCTGAAGATGTGAATTTCCGAAAATTTTAGAATGACCTTAGGAACAGATAAGCGCTCATTCACAAAACTGCACTGTCTATACCATTATAGTACAGAGTAGTATAAACTACTGTTGCTCGAAACTGTGATAGTCACAGTGCCAATATCTCTGATGACACTATTTAAGCTATGTTGACCTCCTTCTTGTTTAGTGGTTCATTTAGGAATGCTCTCATAATTATAACAATCTGAAAAAAACATAACTTCACACCTATAATCTTTGAAGAGGTAGGCAGAGGAATGGAGAACACTCCTGTTTCACCAGTTATGTTTATGTCCCACTATGGAATAGGTGGTGAGCCTATTGCCATGCATCGTGCACATATCCAGACTCGGAACCACTACTAGAAAATCTAAATTAGAAAATTTTGTTGTGTTCAACTCGGGAACTGATCCTGGGTTCTCCTGTTCGGCATTCACACTTGCAACCAACATAAACAATAAGGCAATCAACTGAGCAATGTTTTTTACACTGATTTATACTTTGGATATTAACAAGTACTTTGCTTTACTTCCTTAGTAAATGTGGTAAAGTAATATTAATAATAAATTTAATTACAGCAAATGAAAATATAAGAAGTTGTTCAGGTTATAAATATTAAAAAGTATAATATTCAAAAATATATTATTTTTAAAAATCCCACCACTGATCTACTAGTAAAAATTATTGATTGATACTTACAGCTTTTTGCGGGCTCAATATATCGCGATGTTCCACATTGACGTGCAATTCCACCTCAGACACGTTGCTGAACTCTATCTCGCATATCGGACACTGGAACGAAGAGCTGTGCGGGCCCGGCGAGAGGGCCATCGCGCTGAACGTCAACGTTGGGTTATCCAGTGTTATTGTAGGGTTGTTCAGTCCCAATGTTATGTTCTCTGTTATATTGCTGTTGGCATTCGCGTTAGCATTTGCGATCACGGACGGCGATGTTAAATCGAAGTGCGCCCGATTTATGTGCTCTTCTAGCTTTTTTGGACATGTTGACGTAAAATCGCACAATAGACACTGTAGAAATACAAATTAAATAATATTTTATAAATATATTAGTAAAAATAGCAATATTGCAATTTATTAAATGTGTAATATTTCATTTTATAACAGTAAAAAATCGAGAAGTTGAGCCGAAAACCAGTAAAGAAAAATGTTTCGAAGTACTTTGTAATTTTTGCATTGGCGCGCTATTTTCAATTGTGATTTGTGACTGTCAAATTAGATCTTGACATTTCTATTTATTTTTAATAATGTATAACTTAAATACAACGATGTTTAGAAATATACTGATTAATGTATGGTAATGTTTTAATGCTTCCAGTATATTTTTTTTTTATAGATTTACTTACAACTAGAAATTTAAACTTTCTTATATCATAAATGAAGTCAATGTATATAAAAAATACACTCTAAAAACTATTATGCACTACAACGACGAACTTACCTGTACAGTGGGACTTGGTGTAACAGCAGATTTTTTAGGTGTATTAGGTTTTAGTTTCAAAGCTAATTGAGACCTAAGGGGTGATCCTTGACCTGCGCTGGCCATAGCTATCTGTAAATATAATTTATAAATAAGAATGAACAAATATTAAAAACAAAATTAGTTTGACCAAAAATCACAATACCTTGCTTTTATTGGGAGAACCCTCATAACTACTATTGTTGTGGCTTGGACTAGAGTTTCCACCTAAACAATATAATAAATATTAGTTAAAAATATTTTATAGAAATGAATATGATGTTCGTTTTGGTTTAAAAACGTCTAACCTTTCTTATCATATCCATTTACAACGTCGCTGTCACTAGAACTTTCTCTACTACAATTTTTTTTCTGTATCACGCCATTACTAATATTAATGTTCTTCAGTCCATTACTAAGATTAATGTTCTTCGGGGAACGCGAGCACCTCTCTTCGTCCCTGTCGCTCTTGTGGTTGTAAATATCCTTATCTTGAAACCCGTTATGGTAGTAGATATTTTTGGGAACGGCTCCGTTGTGGCAAGAGGTCGATGTGTCTGGACTGTGCCACCCATTGATGGAACCGGGCGTGTTATAACTGCAGCTGTCTGTTGTCGTCATTTTGGAGTCTTCATCGAAGCTGTAATATAAAATTTTGCGTAATATGAGTGAATCGGTTCAATCATCATTCTCCATAATCTCCAGCTTGTTATGGGCGAGTTGAAAGACTTCCCAAGACTCAAAAGAATAATATGGAAAACTTCTTTTTTCACCGTTTTCCTTTGCCGAAAGCTGTTTTTTTGTAAAGAGTTGTGCGCGATGATTTAAACTCAAAACGCTCCGAATTAGTGGCTAATTACTAAACCCCTAATAAATTTACTTTGTAGGTATACTTTTAAAGGTATTTGATTAATGTACTTTACTGTTAGTGTTACTGCCGCATATTCATATAATCATTATTTAATGTCGCAATATTTATTGCCGCAGTAAAATTACAACGGACAGTTTAAACATACGATCTAATATAGACTCAATTATTCAGAACAATTTATCTCTATTGTACGTTGCCAAAAAATTCGAATTTCGAATGTCAATTTAAATACAATCGGAATAGAATTTTAATTAATTGTATCTACAACAAGACTTTGATATTTGGAATTAAGGAACATTTTAACGATGAGTAACTTGGTGGAGTAGAAACAAATATAATTTGATTTCATTAGTTGTACATATTTTAAAAGCTATGTATTAAAAATATATCAGAATAAAACCTAATAGTATCACGTTGGAAATGGCCCCCACTTAGTCTTTGCCGCTAAAAATCAGTAATCGTACGAGTTTGTACCACTAATGATTTTTACCTAGAGCCACTTTTTCTCGCGGCATGTTTTGAATATAATGCGAGGAATGATCAAGCAACTGTATGCACCTTGGGCTCTGGTCATCAATGAAGGCCATCAGCTCTCTCTCTGGCGTCAGGTAATGCAGATGAGCCCGTTGGACGTGGCCGATGAGCTGTGGCTGTGGGACGGCGCAGTCACAGAAAGGACAGTCTGGGCGTCCGGCGACGTGGGCCTCCAAGGTATGGGTGCGCATGCCTTCGTCTGTCAGACCTTCGGCGCCGCACAGCTCGCAAGTATACGGGAATGGACTGCTCGACATGATGATAAGCTGAGGAAAATTTATAAAATCAAATGTGAGCTATAAAGTAATGAATCTAAGGTAATTTTCATAATCCTAAAGATAAATATATTTAACTCTTAGTATTCTATGCCTACTATGCATAGTTCTGGCATGATAAAATATTAATAATGTGTAAAATATCTCTGATCCTTAATAAGTACGCCTTTATCAAATATACGTATGTAAATCATACGTATATTTAATAAAAGCGTATTGATAAAAAATTCCAATAATCAGTGTTGTCTAACTTGTGAGTGATTAAAAGGAAGAAGTTTATTAAAAAAATAGGTCAGTGTAACAGATCCTTTTATAACCTTGGTTTACTATTTTCCGAATCGGTTATTCGATCGATCGATCGAATCGATTAATTATCGTGGTAAGTTATATTTTTGATTTAAAAATAAAAAATTCAGTATTTTTAGTAAACAATACACATAAATTTTCCTTGGTTATATAATGCTCTTCTTGAAAATTTAGTCACTAAGCGTGTACATACTATAGTGACACTATATTTTTTTTAAATTCTTTCATTGAACTAAATAATAACCAATTTTAAATTCATGTCATAGACAGTAAATAGCGTATTAAAATTTATAGAACACGGTGATAAATGGTCATCCGGTCGTCTAATCGCAGAACCGGTACATTACATTGTAAAAATACATAATGAATACTTTACTATTATATAATGTATACTTTTACTTAAGTGTCTATAACTGTGCACCTTCAGACCTGATTAATTTACTATCACTAATTAATAGATGCTGTAAAATTAAAGCTTTCTAAGAAAATTACATACAAACCGTTGACCACGGTGAAATCAAGTTGTATGTGTCAAATCGATAAAATTACCGCAGTTTTGTTTTCAAGGAGACCGCGAACAGATTGACATTAATACGGACCCAATTAAATTGAATTATGTTTCTTCTTACCATACGCGTGTTGTTGTAATGAAAACTGTATTAAGTGTATTAAATAATATTCTGTATCTGTAATTAAATAGATAAATTATTATGTACTTACTTACTTTCTTTTTTTATTGTCAAAATTTTGCGGGAAAACCCACAGCTAATCACAACACTACCTAATTGGCTCGTTACTGTTATTGTACACGATTTGATCTAACATTTTCAAACATTAAAATATAAATTATATTAGTTTACAGGCGATAGGTTGTGAACGAACGCCATTCATGGTTTTCAGGGACACTGAAAATAAAAAAAAGCGCTGTTACGCATGCGGAAACTGTCATGCTGTTTATTACCCCTAGCGGTCATATTTAGAACTAAACTTTGTTACGTATTTTAAAAATCCTAAAATGAATTAATACATGTATTTATTGCGATTGGCAGATTATTTTTCTATAAAAACAAGTCTTTAGTTGAAAAATAAATCGTTCGTGGTACGAAGCGCCATCTTGTATTTTTTGTTAAACACAGGTACTATCCTACAATTTAGATTTTGCTCCAACGTCTCTAGTATCTTCAATCTTTGCTAGAGGATGTTGTATAATTAATACAGAATAACCAAGCCGTTTTTTTATAAATCGGGCCTATATTTACAATAGAAAGAAGTCAGGCAAATTAATGAAACTGACATGAGCTGTTAATTATTTTTAGAAGTGCAAATGGCGCATCGCGCATCCTGTTGCTTTTGAACTACATTGGAATCCCGGTAAACGGATAAACGTGTTGCAAGACAGTGTCGGACTATAAAATTTGTTGAATTACCGAGTACTCCCTAAGACCCCCTATAGTCCCGGATTTTTTATAAAATAGCACCTTGTCATTCGTCAAATTTCAGATCCAATGATAAGATTCTATATGTTATACAAATAATAAGTATCTACTTCATTGTGTATGTGGAATTTAGTAAATTAAACAACACAATAGAGAGCTTACGTTTTATTATAAAATTAAAGTCATTAATGTTATAAAACTTACGAAAATAAGGAACATAATAAAATAATTAAAAATTATAATCAATAAACTTATTAGGCAACAGAATTCAAACAATGTTTACGCGTCGAGGGCAATAGTGATGGTGCGTACATGTTGTAACATATACAATCACGCGTCGTGTGTTGGTCAAGATTACAAAGGAATATTCAATAATAAAATAGGCTTGTGGGATCACAGGGGGCGCCGTTTTGTACGATGACCGGATTATACGTGTTCCACTGTATTTTGGATAGGTAGTTGTATAGTTAGTAAGTGTATGTTAAAGAGGTTATTAATGTTTTCATAAAAAGTTTAAGTTCACGATTAAAACAACTGTTTGTAGAAAAGCTTATTATAAGTTAAACGATTACTTAAATGATAAACATGCTTGGTGTCATGTAACTCCAGGTCCTCAATAAATTAGCTCATATTTTATAATTATAACATAAGTGACTGCCTCGTTGGTCGTGTTGGTTGCAGGTGCGACTGCCGATCGGGAGGTCCCGGGTTCGATACCCGGGTCGAAC
>DWEI01001830.1:0-15653 GCA_018245875.1 Mysoria ambigua
TGTGCGCGCGGCTTCGCCTGCGTGGAAATTAGTGCGTCACAAAGTTTTTTCCGCGTAATTACCGACCTCGTGGGAATTATAGGATGAAAAGTACCTTATATTTTGCACCACAGAAAATAGAAAAAAAATCAAATACCTAGACAAAAAAATGAGCAGACGATCTAGAGGTGAGAGCGAGCATGGCATATCCTACTTACTTGTACTTGATATTTTAGACAATTCACATAATATCTTTATAAATTGTAGCCTATGTCTTATTCTGATGTATAAGCTACATTTTTATAAAGTTTCATTTAAATCGATTCCATAGTTCTTAAGTGTCAGAGTCACAAACATCCATCCGTACTTACAAACTTTGGCGTTTATAATATTAATTTAATTAAATTAATTAATAGGAAAAGCAACTATTAAATGCGTGGTAATATTCGTATATGTATTTTTGAGGATTTCCAAGAATCTAAAATTAAACCTGCTGATCCCAACGATATCATAATTTCAAATGTCATTTAACCTTTCAACGTACGACCGTTATTTTTCAGCTGAGCGAAACGAACGAGTGTGCCGCCGAGGTGAGCACGACGCCGCGCGTCGCGAGCGGCGGCATCGGTGAAGCATGCGAGACGGAAGCTCCAACGCTTCACCATTTTAAAGGCGTATTAGGCGATGCGTGCACTGATTGTGTTATCAGTATTGGTTTTATACTAATTCAAGTGAATTATCGTGCTTTAAACCGTACGTGAATCTGTCTGCGACGTTTGTTATGTTACCTATTATGTTTGTCTCCCACGTGCGACTGACGACAATATGACACTTGATAAAAATCTATACGCGTCTATAAGTTGGCAGATTTGTCCAGTTGTCGGTGACTTGACTGTTGAAACAACAATTGTGGTTTTCATTTTCATTCAGGACAAATAAGTTTGTATGTGATGAACACTAGTATTTGTTCTCCATCTTCTTCTCCTTGTAGCGCCTCTTCAACTAGTGAAGGTTGGCTATCATCTTACTGTCGCCTTAATTTCTAGATCTGCGGAATACCTCAGCGGAGCTGGCTATTCCGGTCCATTCTCGGACATTTCGTAACCGCCCAAAAACATTATAATATTAATATTCCAAGTATTATAATAGGTTCATTCAACAGACAAGAATACATGACAGCTCGAATTATTGTAGAATAGGAGAAAGAAATTTGTTGGGACCATATTGGGTGGGAATCGTTAGTTCAGGTATTTTCAATGTAAATGCTTATGTACAATATATCAATATACATGTTCTATTGCAGTGTTTCGAAGACTCCTGCAGTGCTCGAGTGAGTAATCTGTTAAATGTCTAGTTGTGTTTCGTGGCTTACGAAGCAATTGATTCAGACTGACCGCGCCAGCGGCACTTAGATACTCTTTACACAATTTTGGTGATACTAGGTACCTACTTCACATGCCTACAATTCTATCAGGAATTATTTATCTACCTCAGCCAGTTCCATTCATTAATGAGAAATACAATAGTACCAAATACCAGCGTTGTTGGTCGACATGAATAAACCATTTGAGAGCCATTTCAGGATTGTTGCGGCTGCAAATAAACCTAAGTATTTCTAATAATCTATCGGATCTATTTATACGGACTTAAACTTTTATTATTTACTAGTTCTTACCCGCGCCTTTCTTGCGCCCCGACGGCTATTAAAAGACGTCAGGGCGTGATTATTGTTTAAATGTTCTTGTTTTGTTTTGCTGTGTCTAATATTGTAGCAGAACATTCAGTTGTATATTGTATTCATTGGGTACATAGTTATTTCTTTATACAAAAACGCCGAAATGGCGTCTGGTAAAAGGCAGGCGAGATGCGAAGTCACGGTCGATGATCTACCTCGTATGGGCTATGCATCTACTGCACCTAATCTGTGTTACCAAACATCCACTCACCTAACGTGGGCCAGTGGTCGACTCGGCCAGTACTCGGCTGGCACACCCTCGTAGATATTAATAAGTATTTCAATGCCGGTCCCACAATTATGCAACTCGGTCACCAATTATCTTTTCAGTGTATCGGCGACCACTGTGCGGCCGCGGTAAATATAACTTGTGAACTATTCACTACACAAATTTAATAATTTACAGCAGTACAGAATGTTAGCTGACGTTCAGTAGTCCCGTCGCAACCTATTATGCATTAGTTGTCACGATCATACGTGAATGATGTGATGATGTGACATGATGATATTTAGCACTCCGGGCTCTCTGCCTACCCTATGTGGGAACCAACGTCATCATCCTCAGCCTATTCCCGTCTCCAATCTCTCCGATAACACGCAGCTGTCTGCAGCCAATCGCCGCCGGCCACTTCAACTTGCTGATCCCATGGGCAATGTCGAACCAAGGTTGGTTCTCTGACGGATAACCTTTCAGAAGGATACAGCTTGGCTGAGTACTTGTTGTAACGGGTTATAGTACACTGTATATAAGCTATTCATAAAAACCTAAATCGTAATACAGAGTATAGTGGTTATTTAAATGGAATCAAGATACTTATGGACAAATGTACAGCATTCTCAATCTGTACATGATATTCTATAGTATATAAAGATAACCATAAACCGTACTAACCGTGACATTTCCATTATCCTATAAACGATGTCACGCTTAGTTCAGCATACGGCCGACGGCTGTACAACGCCCAGTAACTGTATATAACAAGGGGGCTTCCGTCGTCAGAACTGGCTCTCCTAGTGTCACACCTCGCGCACACATCACACACACATGTACACGCGCCATCGATCGGCCGAGCCCGGCTCGTCGTCGCGGTAATGCAGCTGCGTATCAATTGTGGTCCGACAAGTGGCGGCGGACGCTGGTTGAATCGCTGTTCCTCTTTCAGTGTACGGGGTACCTGTGTAGTGCTAATGTAAGTAAACGAGTTTCACCTGCGAGCGTTGGCTTCGTCATCATCAGTCCCTGTATCGTCCTGCCGGTGAACATCTGTCTCAGCGCTGAAAGACACGAGAACGTCAATATGTGCCGGCCAAAATATGAACCCGGGACATTCAGAAAGCACGGTTGGATTCTGAACAACTAGACTGTCGCCGCGTGTTTAACTACTAGACCTCAGTAACGGGCACGCATTGAATGCTAATTAGCTTTACTGATAATATCATTACTACATAATAACCATAAATTATTTTTACTTCTGTCTGACAAGGGGGAAGTGGGGTTGGGGGGTTGGATGTACTTTGGCAGCGTTTCCCTTTCACGTGGTCGATCCTTAAATGATCGTTAAGCATAATTGGCGGGGGATTGGTTCATGTGCCCCATACAAAGCTCCCGCCCCCGTCTCCGCCGCTTCGCGCTGATATATGGTTTCACAATCCTCCTTCAAACCCCACATGATAAAAACAGGAAAGCCTTAGGTTGTAAAAAGTGTGAAGTTTTCGGTGAAACATATTTTTCAATCTTTATATCTCGTTGACTTTTATTTTTGTTATTTCATTTTAAGTGCGAAGGCGACAAATGCATAGCTAATGTAAGTACAGTAATAATTACAAGACGCGCCTATGTGACTTGTATACATGAAGAGACAAGAAGACAGAGACTAAGGATTTCTATCGATTAAGTAACACAATTCATTCAAATCTTCTACAATCATAGAATTCCTCAAGCTCGCTTGTCATTTAAACAAACTTTTAATTCAGTCTCTTTTTACGCTAGATGCCCGTTGGAGTAATTCCGTCAATAGTCGTCACATCAAATACACAATATAGGTTCAATGCTGCAGACAGATCATGTGAGCAGCGCGCGCGTGTGTACGGTTTATGAAGATTACTGGACGTCACAATATTACCGCGAGCAGGCACGTGACCGCTGTTTCTACAAATTTGGTATTATGTGCTCTCTACCTATCCCGCAACGGCGTATGTAGAGCGTGCTAAGATATGCCAATTGGCTTCCTTGTATGAAAACAGCAATGAATAGAGTAGACGACAGGTCTGACTGACGTCAGGAAGATGGTCGGGGTTCGCTGCCTGCCCAGCGACGGCCCTGACACGAACTTGTGTCCCGTGAATAAACTTATCGCATTCAAAAGCATTTGGAAATATGTTACAGTGCACCGGGCTGGCTTGCAACGCGCGGGTGAGTAGCGATACGTGAAAAAAGCGAACATTGTAAATAGTCACATATCATTGTAACGTTTCTAATGAGTTCACGAACAGACGAAAAGAGGACAACAACAGTATGGAATTAATATACCACCTTAGGTTGCCCGCGCAGAGTTTGCTATAATTGAAGTAAAGGTTCACATTTTATTCACGAAAAGCATACAATCTCTATAAAAGCAAGCGGGCCAGTTATCTGCAGCCAACTGTCACGACGTGTTGCACACAGAACATCGACAGTGATACCATCTCTCGCTGTCATCACACTGTAGATCGTGACCGTCACCAATTTGAACCGAGGTACGCCTCCTGTCCCGGTGACGTCGAGCGAACGTTTTTACGAACTTCCGACATTGTCTCATTTGCGAATCTGCCGCGAATTATTCCTTCTGGACGTATCTGTGAGGTCATCTTAATGTAACACTATGATTATATAAAAGAAAGTAAGATCCATTAAGGATAAATCGGAGCGAAAATTTAATGTACAAACTCTTAATTTAATGACTCATCTTCGAAGATTAGTTAAGTAGTAAAGTAACCGTTCGAAATAAGGCCATTAAGTTATTAAAGAGGGCTGTTTATCATGCAGATAGCCAGCGACGACTCGTAACTTTCCTTACGCCATCCGCACATTATTTTCATTTGAATATTAATTGTCTCGAACAGAAACACGAATAAATTACGACATCCTTTCCAAATGACTCCATTAAAATATTTTAATTTTTAAAGACAACAAAAAATGTTCATTCGAAAGGCTTAAGTATTCGTGTTTAATATGCAAGATCATAAAATTTCCACTGTTCGCTTAACTCGCCGTTAGCACAGGGCGCATGGCACAACAACAAGCCATTGGCCGGAAAACGCGGGCACTCAAAATGTACAATTTACTATCAACAGGGTTGTTAATTTATCATTTAGAATGCCGATAGGATTTCTGCGCTTTCTGATTTTTATTTTTAAGTTATTGAGACTTAAATAACGTTAGGCAGTGATAGCCTAGTGGTTTGAAAATTGACCTCTCACTCCGGGAGCGCAGATTCAATTCCTAGCGCAATAGGTACGTATATTTCAACGTGACATGTGATTTTTTGTTACACGGCATTTAGGCAGGCTTTCATTTTTTAGTAAAGAAATAGTAAACAAGCAAGTATCTATTACATATAAGCCTCACCAAACATGGACTTGCAAGCGACCTCCAATAGCACTGTAGAAATAGACAAAAATTACACATACTCGTAACACTGTTAATTTCAGTATATTAAGTGAGTATATGTTTTAATAAGATTAGTTAGAGTTTAATCTTAATTGGATTTGTTATTCTTCTCACCACATCGACTTGCCGGGAAAGAAGTTGCCCTCATTGAAAATCAGTATTTTCACAAGCCACCTGCGGCAAGACTAAGTGTGGGCTCGTACCATTGTCATATTGATTAGATCAGAACTTTATGTACGTGTTGTAATAAAGGCATTAGTTTAAGCAATATATCTATCGTTTAACAAAAAATAAATTCTGTTTAAATTGCATGTTCATCCGCTTGTGATGACCCAAGACTGGGACTGCGGGAAAAGCCATCTTTGGACTACCTTATTATTACAGTTGAGATTTGGGAACATTCATTTCATAAGTAAAGTGCAAAATGATATTAAAACAATGACAAAACTAAATTCCATTTGTTTCTGTTGCAGTGCAAAGGTGAAAACTGCCAGCAAATTGTTCTGCTTTGGTGAATAAAATGGTTTATGAAAGGGCCGACTAAATTATTGTAAATTAACAAATTACTTCCGTCCCTTTTCTGAATGTAAAACTTAAATCTACACAACGTACCCTTGAAAACATTTTGTTACAATCATTTTAGTCTTTACTTCGACTAAATAAATACGGAGATTTACTAATCATTTAAAACAAACACAATATAAAAGACAAATCCTACGGTTTGCCCTCGGGACCCTTTAGGATATTCAGAAGAAATGTACATTTGGATATTAATTCATATTCTCACAGATATATGGGTAATAAAGAAGAAGATTTGATTTTTTGATTTCATACATGACATATAACGTCTTATCGTACCTGTATATCTTCCAAGGGGTAAGCAGAGAAAAGTAATGCACTCCCACGATGCGTCAATTGGTAACTATACATCCGAGCACATAAATCATCATCATCATCAGCCACTCTGTGTCTGCTGCTGGTGATAAGGTTCCCCCGAAGAGCACCATCGCACCCTGTCCAGACACCGGGCACAAATTCAGACTTCGAATTATAGAATGTACAAATAACAAGTATATTTCAGTATGATTCGGCTCGTACAATAAGCCGGCTCACGAGCGAGGCGGCCTTAGCAATGACGTGTAAAGGGTACTGGCAATCAGTCTTGTTATTTTAAAAGTAAGATTAGTTGAGGACCAGATTTATCAAGATCCCGACTAATTGAATACTTTTTGGAGTTCACGTAGCTGAAGGACACAACCATAACTGTTGAGTAACAACAAAATTGATATATTTTTTTAAGTTTACTTTCATAATATATTCATGGAATTCATATACGATACCCTGTGAGGGACAGCGTGAAGGTCAAATATTTGGCCATACGAATATTTGGCCTAGATGGGAATTGAATTCAAAAGCCTCCGTTTAACCGAACGTTCATCTTTCCGGACCAACAAGCCCTGCAACTTTTAAGAACTAGAAGTCGTGAAATGATTCATCTTTCATTCACCGGCAACTGAACGCGACGAATGTTTCTCTGACTGAAGACATTACTATTACTCGTATTATATCATAACGCCAGGTCTCTTACGGGCTAAGCAGAGACGATCGAGAGCAAATATATCTATTTCTATAGACCTGTCATTTTTCTTCTACGTTTATGATTCTCTTTGTACACGCGCGACGTCTCCAGATACTTCTGACTCAGCGTCAGGTGGTCAGTAGTTTCCTTAATGTCTATACGAATATAAACCGTGAGTGTCAACAAATCAACACGTTTGTTGCTACTTTGTCAATTATTGACAACAAGTATATCGATCGTTCCAGCCTTCAAAATTTCCAACTAGGTTTAACATGGTTTCTATTTTGGGCTGTGAACCAGATTTACGCAGAGTTGAACTAAAAAAATGTATGTACGTGGTTTTTGCTATCGTCATTTGCTCGCCAGGTTCCCAACGGGGTCGATGTCGGCGTAATGTATTTTCTTCCACGACTGCGTGGCTGCCGTCATTTCTATATTTACCCCGTTCTTATAATATTTTTCATCCTATAATTAATGTCTCTAAACCTTAATTCGAACTGCGCAATCATGACGGCCACGAATAATTACGGCCGTTACCCCTCGGGGAAGGCCTGAGGGTGAGCTAACTGTAATATTAATACAAATAATTTGTTCCTCTTTATGCATAATTATATTACCAAATAATTATATTTTATATAAACACAACTATTGTGTTATACACTAGTGCTCACTGTAAAATTGAACTTATGTTAAGAGTACTGGACATTCGCTCTCGTAGACACGTTTGTACGAGGTATGTTCATACAACAACCGAAAACGAAATAAATTCTCTATTTGCTTTACTCTATTTGGGTGTAGGTGTACACGCTTTGGCGTTTGTGTGTGATAGGATCTATGAGAGGTTGGGTGAACGTGTATGCAGGTGTGTGTTGAAGTTAGTGTTACAGAGTACAGTGGACTGCAATAGACAATTTGCTATTTGTTGGACATTTAATTTCAGCAGACAACACTTATTTCAGTGAGCATTATATGTATCGCAATATGTTCTACGGAATATTGCCAAACTTACCTTGGCCCTCCTCCCCCTGTATAGCCGTCTACGTCTAAAGCGCACGACATTTGTGATAAGACACTTTTGAAATTAATTAAAAGTTTTTCGTAACAGTTCTATATTGTGTCAGGTGCTATATTGTTTTAGAGTTTCAATTTCAATTTTCGTAAGAGTGAGGTACGTGCCATCTATCTGTTACACGATTTTTAATCAAATCGCGCTGCGAACGCCCGCAGTACGTTGGAACGAAAATATAACATTTTGTACTCTATAACTTGCCTGCTCCTGTATCCACTTGTTCCATAATAACTTTGACACCAAACAGTGCATTTTTTTATAATACGGAAATAGAGGACGGGCATGCAGTCCACCTGATGGAAAGTGGCTACTTCCGCCCAGGGACATCTGTAATCAATCCCGGACAAGTCGACCACAAATGTGCCTCTACCCCTGAGGACTGAGCTGGAATACCTCGAACAAGTATGTCTCCAAAAGACGCTGCATCTGTAGTATCCTCAAATGCGTTTCGTCGTTTCTCACATGTCTCGTAAATTACACTCAACAAACTTCGTCATTCTTTGGCTGTTGGCATGTGCCATTAGGACCAACATCTACCACGCTCGACCTTTGATCTGAATTGAAAACACTGGTTGGCGATTCGCTCGGCCGCAGTACTCTTGGTAAACCGAAGCAGATACAACGTTGCGTTCAAACGGGCTCGGAGACAGTAATTTAGCGATTCTCATCCAACTATTCCACGAAGCGTAATATGTTATTACAACAGTGTGCACCAGAGGGCGCTATATTTATTTAAACCTTTAATGAAATTCCACCTTTAGTACCTATTCCACCTTTAGTACCTAATTCAATGATGGAATAACAATTTATGAAGAGAAACAGTCATATGATAATATCTTTGGAGCATTAGTGAAATACTTACAGCTGGGGCATTCGTAAATTCATATTAAACGATTTAATTTTTAAATAAAACAATCTTGTATTAGTAGTCCAATGGAATGTTTATCTATTGTAACTTATGCAAGATTCCTACAACGAGGCGAATTAATCATAAAACCAAATTGACTAAAAGTATTAAGTTACGGTTACTTGAAATAGTTCGGAGGCAAATTGATTTCGCGAAAAAAAATTAAAATATTTATGCTCCAGGCAATTTAAATTATGATCATCAGTAAATGGTTGATATATATAGCAGTTTTCTATGGAAACGAAATATTAACTGACCGTGATTGAACAATATTCCTGCCTGAAGATTAGACGAAAAAAGATGAAACAGGCAGGCCACTTTTTGCATCCCAGTGGAGACATGTCCCACATTGTTAGGTCGCCAATTAATTGTGCACAGGATTTACGACAAAATGTCACGACAAAGAGGCTTAAACAAAATGAGATCGTATACTTTACACTAAAACCCCAGACAGACTGGGTCTTTGTTCAATAATTTGTGACAAAGAGTTTGCAACATCGATTACTTGGACCCGTAGTCCGCGAGGAGACACAGTTATGCCTTTTTAAAGTGTGAGTTCATCATCATCATCATCCTACTGCAAACTACTATTCGAGAGACAGCTCCCCTGAGAGATTAGGGCATGCGGCTTGTACCGTCTATGCTGCTGCCCATAAGCAGTCAGGGTATTTAGCTGTGCCTAGGCAGACCGCGTCATAACGCGATCTGCCAGCGCCAGGAAAGGCCGCCTCTTACGTCGCCCTGTTTCTTGGTATAAATACCAAGCGCCCCCAGTGACGCATATATTGGCACTCCTCTAATAGCGCTGGTATCTGTTCTGTCTCTTTAAAGAAGCTTGCACGGAAGCGCTTTCGTCCAACTACATTTTAAACTTTTTCAGTCGTTACGATAAACTTTGTATTTAAATGCTCTTGCAGATCCAACGCTTGTGTTTGTATAATCGATCTGCATGCAGTAATATCCGGTTAGCCGACTACAGATATAAGCATTTTCATAACAAGTTTAATGTATACGTGTGTTTATTATGTTTGCAATACGCTAGCTATTTTAATGCTAATATAATAGTTATAAATAAGTGACACACAGATGAATGCCTTGGTTGTCTATGGAGGGCAGCAGAGGCGCTACGAGGTCTCTGCAATCATCAACCCGCATGCCCAACGCGAGGATTATGGGCGAAACCCTTCAGGCGGAGACCCATATCCAGCAGTGGACTTTAGTAGGCTGAAGATGATGTTGTTGATGATGATGATGATTCTAATAGTGGAAAAAATAATTTTATAAACATGTAACTGTTAATCTCAGGACTACGTTTTCACATAAATACGTTTCAAAACTCTGCGGTCAAATTGTATGTATCCATCTCATACAACGTTCAACCGCCGCCCAGATGCCGCCCAGAGTCCCGTGCGAGTAGCGTCAATAGCTGGAATAAAAATGTAAACCTGTACGCTATAGAAAGGTATAGATGTCGTAAGGCGACTGAAGATGATGATACGAGTACGCAACTAGTTCGGTGAATTGAATCTGATTGTGGCCCAATCACCTGTTTATACATATCTTAAATGAGTGATCAATATTATGTTCAAAAATGTAGACAACTTAGAGTATGCATCTGAATAGACTTTAAAGAATACGAACTTTTCAACCTGGATCATATTTATTTATAAAGTTTTGTAAGCATTACTTTCGCAATGTATTAGGGTTATATAAATATACTTATTTATTCTAAAAAGTTAACAAACACAAGATGATATCGAGAAATCACAATTTAACGAAATTATTCATTTCTGGGTAGCTTTTATAGAAAAATTATCAAACTTTTTTGCTATTTAATTGCCGGAAAAATGAAGCTAGGAAATCATTTCAAATAACAATACCTCGCTCTTCTTTTTATATGCAGTATGTATTATTGTAACAACTGGCGTTGAAAAAAAGTTTTATGTTTAAAAAAGAAAAGTTTTTCACTCCCCGCCTTCTCTTAGTATTTACTTCCAAGAAAGTTATTTGATCGAACTTTGGTTATCGCCATTGGTTTTCAGTTTTCTTCCTGGAGGTAGCGCCAGGAGCGACCCGCCCTGGATTTGTAGGATATATTTCTTACGTTTATTATCTTTTTAAATAGAAGCAATGGGACAACTGCGAATGTAACACGTGGACATTAGTCGGATTGACAACATTTAGACCTGAACTATGAGAGACAATCATTCCTATTGAAAGAGAAAATA
This sequence comes from Mysoria ambigua, assembly GCA_018245875.1. NCBI lineage: Eukaryota > Metazoa > Arthropoda > Insecta > Lepidoptera > Hesperiidae > Mysoria > Mysoria ambigua. Next base: position 11,147 of record DWEI01001830.1, read on the forward strand.
AACCGACCTTTTATATGTAGCTATGTACGAGCCAATACACACTTCAATTTATTTTACTTCAATGCATTTGGAATTAAGGGACAAGTAATATTTACACATCTTTGGCCATTAAGACAAGATTTACAAGACCTACAAAATTGAAACTTTAGTCTTTGCCGTTCCACATGAATCTGCTTATAATATACAAAAATATTCTATTGAATCCGGCTGGTAGTTCAGTGTCCGCGTTCAAACATACAAAACTCTTCACATTGAGTATGTAAATATAAATAGTTACAACTGTACACATCAAAGTCGTTACTACGTCAATATGATGAGGTTCAAATCAAGGATACGTCAGCGGTGGCCGCAGCGAGCGTCGCGGAGACGCCGCGCGGGTGGCCTTGTTGCTTGGACGCTGTGAGAGCAGAGAACAGAACAACGAACTAGTTTCCTCGGTTACTATCCTTTTCATTGCCAACTGGGTGTTTATTTTAATAAAACTACCAATTGTTCATGTTTCAGGGCATAAGCCGAGAAGCAAACCTCTACGATGTTTTAATAGACACAATGAATACAGGCCCAGAGGTGACAGTAATATGGTGATAAGATCATAGGTAGCATATACGCACGCTCGTGAAAATTATAAAAACAGTGAGAATTATACGCGTCACTTCGCGCCTGTCTTCTCCGGAGAGGTGGACAGAAGAGTACAGTGCCTTTCCCACTTTACACCAGTTACGTCTACTTCCGACTTTGAAATACTTGGTGAACGTATTCCCATATATCAAGCACATGTCCAGACTCTGATAGAATGTTTAGACTGCTAGAAGATTTAAGAAAAATTCAATAGAAACCGACTCGGGATTTGAACCTAGGACCTCCCGACAGGTAGCGGCGCTTTCTACCTTTATACATACATATAAATATCTACATTGATTGTAGATATTTATTTTTGAAGCCCTGGAATAAGTAACTAGTGAGGTAGATGCTTTAATCCTCTAAAATTGTTGTTCAACTATTATCACCTCGCTACATTTGTTACAGTTCCAGGTGTGAGTCGTTAGAATAGCGAAACTGGCTGCGGGTTATATTTGTAAAGTGGCACATGTGTTCAAACAGTTTAAAACTAGCTTCTCGAATGGCAGCCGTCGGAAATTCGGCTTCGTGTGCGCAGCGCTGTTTCCCCGACACGCGGAACGTGCTCGCAGTTTGTCCGAGCATTCTCTTGAGATAAACTTCCGCACCGCTGGTGTGCGATGTTTCGGATGTTCAGTACAAACCCGTAACAGTTACTTACATTCCCGAAAATATACACATCCTTCAGACGTCCAGCGAACAAGACCTGACGCTTCCTTCTTCACAAAAGAAGCGCGCTTTTGATGCTCATGTGCTGCAACGGTGAAGATAAACACACGAGAAAGCTCGTGCACCTTATATTTTTCCATAGTGTTCAGCAAAACGTGTGCAGTCTACCAACTCGTACTGCTCCAACGTGACTGGTCATTTTGAAGGGAAACCGTGTTCCAACAAGGGAACGACAAAAGTGTTGGTGACGTCTGTATTTATGTTCGTACAGTCAGACGCCATATCGTTCGTCGTGACAAACTGAATGAACTGTTTACACAGTAGTGTATGAGGCCGTCTCCCGGCCGTCGGCCGCTGTCCAGCTCGGCATCGCAGTGCTGGATCAGAGCCTTTACATACCATCGATACAGAAGTTGTCAGCGTAGCGCTTTTCATTTAAAATCAATCCCTGAAATACCAATACCTTGAAATACCTTCTTCTTTTTTTCGATGGCGCTTTGGGTTTATGTATGCACTACGTTTTTGAATATTTATTTGTCTACATTTCGTGATTACTCATATACAAATATACCTTTCAAACGTAGGTATAGCAAATAGGTAATTATGATGTATCATATCACATCACATGACATCACTGGTGCGAACACAAACGAAATGATCTCTGCTGACCACTGCAACTCAACGGTATGATTACGTGAAGGATTATATTTAATCAAAGTGTCGTTCTCCTTGGACCACACGAGCTCGTTTGCCTCCCAGTAATGATGACTGTGACCGTACCTCTGCATCTCATACCATATTATACACATACACTTCACAGACTGCAACACAATACCTAATTATGAACACGCCAGTCTAGGTCGGTATGCATGAAGAGTAACAAGGTTATAAGTTTTGAAGTTATGTTGGAAATAATTGTGTGATGCGAGGTAGCAGGAATCCACTCGAAAGTTATAAGGGTAGCGGTATCACAGGGAGATAGTGTGCCGCGCGCGCGGGGGCTCATTACGACGTTAGGGGGTGCCTCGCACGAGACGCGGTGACGGGGTGCTCCACAGCAATATTCGGTTTCTTAAATTAATAAGGTTATAGGTTCAATGAAAAATATTTTTTTGCATTATCAGATACCTCTTTTAAAAAAGTGTTATACAAAGTGTAACTAATCTGGAAAATTTACATCCAGCAGTGGGTTTTTGTTAATTAAATGGAACAAGTAGAATAGTACTATGTTATTAAAAACACTAAATGTTGCAATTCTTATAAAAAAAACCAATTACGAAGATATCATACTGTAATGTTTTTTAATTTACATTTATTCATAATAGAATAGGAAGGAGGCGGCCAAAGCTATAAAAAAGTAAAAAAAGCAGAAAGTAAAGAGCTGGCTCATACAAGAGGCGGTACAGACGCGGCGTCAACACCGCCGGTTGCGCAAAGAGGCCGGCAGCGTGTCTGGAGAGCCGCGCCGCGGTCCGCAAGTTCGGCCGCCTTCGGTACCATTGTGGAAGTCAATTAATAGTTAGGTATGACTCATTCAGGGACATGCGAGCGCCGAGCCAGGAAACACTGCTCCTCTCCCCGATACAGCTCCAACTAAACCATTAGGATTTACTTCATCAGATAACACAACTTCATACAAGGAATACGTTGGTATAAGTACGTAAACCACGATCGCATCCTACTTTCAATGAAATATATGAAACCGCTCATAAATATGTAGGTACTCGTCGGATTCTTATGCACATAGACAACAATCTTATTTTTATTATATTTATTATTTAATTCAATGTTTCTCCACAGTTAACAAGAAGGCAACGATTTTTATGTCTTTACAATGTTAAGTAAGAGCCAACGGCATAAATACTGTATCGTCTGTGCTGCGGCATAATATGCTTCAGTGCGCCTACTTTGAGCAATAACAATTCAGTCTATGAAAATACTGAATCTTTTTTCCTACATTTCCTTCTGCTGTTGCTCTTACCATAATCTAATGTATTTTTTGGACATTTAACAACTTGACTGCCTTCTTTGTCGCGTTGGTTGTAAGACGTGGTGAGTTCAAATCTCGGGTAATGCACTAATGAAATTTTCTAACGGAGATTTTCTAACAGGCGCTCGGTATCTGGAAATGTGCCCAGTGTATGGCAATGGGTTCTTCCCCTGTTCCATAAAGGGACGCAAACATAGCCGGTAAACCGTAGAAACAATACTTCTCTGGCTCTTCAAGGATTAAAGACGTTATGTTCCGTTACATTAACTTTATCGATAATACAATATAAAGTAAAACCAGCATTATTAAAATAAGTGCACAAGTAAATTTAATACCAGAAACCCACGCTGTTATCCAATCCATAACAATATATGTTCCCAGCCTCCGTCAGGTACATCAGCACAACGTACAGCAGATCATGACAATATTCTTGTGCCATACGTATATTTTATAATAGAAAATGTAATAGCTAGATGGACGATTGGCTGAGTTGTTTAACACAATATGTGGTACACATCTTTATATTAGGCGGTTCTGGTTGATTGGTTTTATTTCTTTTCAATTGTTCTAAAGTAAACATTGTTATTTCAGACATGGAGCGGAAAATATTATAGTTCGAGCAAAAGCAAAATCATTGCACTTTTTCAATACCCTCTCTCGTATTGTGTGGAGCAGTTTATTGTGGAACGGCAGCCAAAAAGCGTTAAGCGCGTGCATTTGTTCTTTTGTATCGAGAACAATAAAACCATCGTCGCGATTGCCTCAAGAACGGCAGCAATGTGGTCGCACCCGTTTACGTGGTGTCCTACATCTAGGTATGCCGTTAACAGTCAGCGGTCCCTGCGACAACTATGTAACCAACAAGCTACAAGATTATCTGATAAACTATACTATAACGTGAAGTCAAGACAAAAGTTGAAAATTCTGCGAATTTAAAAACAATTGCAACACAACTCATCGATTTCGATACGAAATATCTTCCTCTTATCTTTTAACGTTGTATTGTTAGAGACAGTGCTTAGAATGGGAACGACGCAGAACATAGTTTGCCACGCTTGCCAAGTAAAGATTGAAATGATAATTTTTTCAAAGGATATATTAACCACTGCCTGCCTCGTTGACTCGTTGACTGCCCGTTGGCCGTGTTGGTTGTAGATGTGACTGCCGATCGAGAGGTCCCGGGTTCGATTCCCGGGTCGAACACTACAAAAATTTTCTAATTTAGATTTT
>DWEI01001831.1:0-15651 GCA_018245875.1 Mysoria ambigua
ATCTTACAAAATTATTTATGACATATTTCATTATTAATATCGCAAACAGGACATCGCATCCATCGCTAGTTCACAGCACAGCGAGTCCTTAGTATGCACGTATATATTTCCATCACGTTCCACCTCTTTGAAATATTCAACAGCATCGATTATCTGCTCACTTTGTATACAAATACTTTTTTATTATATTTACGGATCGGAAAACGTTCTTTCGTGACATATTTTCATTTTGATGGCACTTTGTGAGAAGTTTAATGTGTGTATACATAAATAAATAATTCTCTTAATTTTAAATTGAATTCGTTTGAGATACATACATTTTCTTTTTAAATTTTCTTTATGGAATTTTTAATTGTTTATAAGTTTGGTTGATTTAAATTCCGCTTGCCTTAACATATTTTTTAAACAACGTCACTTAGAAAGTAAGAAAGAATGATTTCTGGTGTTTATACTTTGTTTTCAACGGATAATTTAATTAGATACACATTATTTTAAATATTATTTATCGTTATCATTAGGTATATATTTTTTTTTCCACACTCATAATTTTGTATCATGTAAAGTGTTCACTCAGTTTACATTCATTAAGCAAAAAACGAGAATGTCTAATTTGCAAGGTTAATTCTCGCGTTTGGTCTTTAATTTGATCGAAATACGTAATAATATGTTCTTTCTCCAATTTAACTATTCATACTCCTCGTTTGTTACTTATTTCAGGTCGTAACATCTATGGCCTTATGATAAAGTGGTTGAGTTTTGAATTTTATGAATGTAAAATTTTGAGCGTTCAGTTGAACTACCGAATAATTCAGCTGAATTTCGGAATATTTTAATATAAAAAGGCAAAGTGCAGGAATACGAGGAATTTAGTAATTAAAAATTTCAATGTATTTCTCCGAAGGTATGTGGTTTAAATCCTAGCATGCACCTTTTTCTGTGATAATTTATGTACGGTTTTAAAATTCTATTGAACTTTCTAGAACGGTTTCTTGGGGATATACCAATTGGCGATTACTTGTCATCGTTCCTTAAATGTTCTCATACCCTTCCTTGTTTGAGAAGATACTCGCTTCTCAAACAAGGAATATCATATGTAGCATTGGGGAAATAAAAGAGTTTCTCATGATACTGAGTATGATACTGTATTACTGAATTACAAACACCATTTATTACTTCATTCTGCAGTTTGTTTGTTTTTTTATTTTTTATGTAAATGTACCAAATTCTAACATCAGGCCTGTATTTCTCTGAAGGCATACGAAGAGTAGTATAATATTTTGCAGTAAATATAACCACGAACGAATATAAAATACCAGATAGAAATAAATTTTAAGATAAATGACAAAGAATCTAACCAAATTGCTGCTTCACCGAAGGCCACCCAATTTATTTCGGTACCCTTATCCCGATGTTCTTGTTATGTACATAATATTGTATACATTTTTTTTGTATGATATTGAATCTTTTAAGATGTTTCCCTTCAGAAATCTGCGCTGATTTTAGTCTTGTTTGTATAAATCTCGTTAGCGTGGGCCATGACACGAGCGCGAAGGCTCGTTACGCATCGGAATGTGGAGCGATGGGAAAAAGTTAAATTACATTTACAGTGTACAGAATATGTTTCTTGCTGATGTAAATAGGTTTTTAACGATTTTGTTTATTTGAGACTGCCTCGTTGGTCGTGCTGTTTGCAGGCGCGCCTGTCGATCGATCCTGGATTCCAATCCCGGGTTGGACAGTTGGCTTTTTCTAACTTTTATTACTCGTAGTCTGAACATGCGTTCGCTTAATGGCAATAGGCTCATCACCTATTCCGTTGTGGAAAGAACACCTGACAGGTCAATTGTACGATACAGGTACTACTCTCTTCTGCCAACCTTTCGGGGAGTACAGCCGTGATTATTAATGTTTTTGTTTATTTGAATATAGGCATCACGACGACTAACTACAATCGACCTTAAGCGTTAAGCTCTTTTTTCGCACAAGCAAGGGCGACCTGGAAATTTATGATTTTTCTTTTTTCATAGGGAATTAAAAGTATGGTTTAATGGTTTACTCGTCTATCAATAATATTCCAATAGCTACAATACGCTTCAATGCATTTTGCACGGACAGATCTTTTGGGTTTTCCGATTTCATAAACAGATTTTATTCGACATACCAATGTAATTGTGTATGCATCATTTCAAAATGTCATACTTTCATGTCAAGTCCCTTACTACGACGACAGAGGGCACCGATTAAAAAATATCATTATACTTACATACTTGTCGCGCCTCTTTTACAACGCCAAATAATCATTTAAGCATGTCCAGCGAGTAATGAACATTATGAAAGCTACGTCAAACACAATATAACCCGTACCTACCTACGTATGGAAACACAGAGATATTCCCAGTAATTTGTTGTGTGTGTGCCGTTTTACTTACCTTTGTGCTGTATTTGCGGAGTTCAGCGTTGCGGAAGTCGTTATCCTACCAGCTAGTGTGTGTCACAAGAAGATGTGTCTCACCGGCGACATTAATGTGGCATAAACACTTCTGGCGTTACAATGATTGTATTTTTTGTACGAGGAGAACATGAAACGAGTAGGTCGTTACAAATGTGGTATGCATATTTTCAATTGACCTCCAAAATCCTTCAAAAATGCAACTCACTATGGTAGTTAGGGGAATCAGCGTTAGTTCTTAACAGCATTATCAATTGGTTAGAATTAAGTGGTAACAGGGTTTCAGATATAGGTTTGTAACATTGAATCGGTAATTCATGTGTCTTGAGTATTATTAAACCGTTCTCATGATGTACTATTATTTGCAGAATGAGATTATTGGTTGTATCGTTGGTCGAGTGGTTGCAAGTACGATTGCTGATCTAGTGATCCTGGGTTCAAGTCCCGGGTCGGGTACTATTCGATTTTTGTAACTAATTAGATTTTAGACTAAAAAACATAATTGCCTGCCTGTAATCCAAACTAAAGAGGAAGAAAGAGAAGTATAATACACTCCCACGTGTCACCAGCTAAATTTATGTCGCAGAATAGAATAAATAGTAAGCTTATTATTATACACCGGGAATAAAAACGGGCCTAAAGGGCATCATTATTTTCCAATAAACATAGGCAACACGGTGTTTACTACCGTAAACGGTATCCATATTATTATCTATTTTAGATATTTTAGTACAAAGTTCTGTTTATAAAGTACTAAATGCAATATTACTTCGAATTTATAGCGAGTTTGGAAAGAAAAATAGATTGTACTGAAACACTCTAAATTAAAGAAACATTATTCACTTATTATTAAATGTTGAAAAAATCCATTCAAGCTATATTAAGGATTACTTTGTTTTAGCTTTCTGTGAATACTATATAGAGGAGGTTCTTTGTAATTATACTCTCAGCTTAATCACGAGTACATCTTACTTTGAAGCAGTTGTTACCGCTCCGTCACCTTTTGGAGTACTCTGTACGAGTCAGTGAAAATAAGACATACTTACACATACACACACACATCTATACATATCTGTGAATGTGTTTGTAAGATAAAGTTTACAAATGTATCGATTTCATCAACTCTTTTTATCGTTTCACTGTTTATTTATTTATTTAAACAGGTCTTCCTACATAACGGGTCAGTTTAATATCATAGTCAGCCACACTTCCCAAGAGATTAACAGACTTTTGCAAAACGTCATGAAGAATTCATAAAGCATGTAGATTTCTTAAACTTTTATAGGATAACAGAAAAATGATATTTGAATAAATGTTCAGTCAAAACATACTTAAAACATTTTGTTCCAAATATTGGTTTGTTACTAGAACGGTTTAATATATTTATATCTATCGTATTTTTAAATATGAATGATGGGCATAACCCCTCAGAGAGACGTATGTCCAGCAGTGGACCGCAGTACGCTGTCGATGATACTTTTATCCCACATCATTGTTAATTGTTGAGTAACAAATTATATCTGTCTGATTATGATGAAATATCAATGACTGAATGATAAGTGTAACGTTTAATTTTCCGAAGTGGTTGTATGTACGTAATGATTTCGCATTTCAGTCAACATATCTGTTTGAAGGTGCCACCTATTGAAAATCGGATTTGTCAGCGCAACGACAGATGCGCTGTCAAATTAATCACTAAATTGAACATGTCAGCGTCCTACCTTTTGAACAGGACGGCCGGTGCCGACAACAAATTGAGATTCGTTCGCCACTTTTGATTTCAGCTTTCTAAATTTTTATTTTAAAATTGATAACAAAATGGAAATATTCCATTTTGCTGATTAATAATATTCGGATAACAGGTAAAAGGACAAGATGATTCTTAAAATTCTTAGAGTTCGACTTAACGACTACAATTTTCTTAGTGAACACGAAGCTCACGGCTAAGTGGCGGATTCACTTGGCCATCAAATTACGAGTAAGTTTTAAAGTAGCGGAACGCTTGTCAAATTACATTAACGAAACTCGAAGACTGACAGAACCGGACCACAAGCTTTTTGGCCGTCAAAAGCGACCAAATTGTGTTTGCTCTCGTCATAATTCATCATGTTTAAAGTGGTACACCGGAGCGGGAACACAGGAGCGGGCTAAAGTTGTCACAAATTGTTACACATTTCACATTCACTGCTACAAACTAGTGACCATTAATCTCCGTCACAGCGGCTGAAGGTAAAGTGGGAGAAGCCTGCGTCGAGATGTTAGCGATATCGCCATTGCCTTGATGTGTTACATATTGTCATGAAGAGGACGCGAGGAAAAATTATAATTGGAGTAACACAGTTGCCGGTACAATTATAAAAAGAGTAGCCATTTAAAAATCGCTTACAGTAAGTATTTTTCTTTATTTACCAGCAAATATTAATAGAATTTTAAACTCAATGGGTTTTAAAGTTAAGCAGTTTTATACTTATTTTTTTAAGTCGTTATAAATATACATACCTGATATGTATTTAAAATCTACGTTTTCAAACGTCACGTTACATTATACATGATACACTACATTATACTCGTATTACCCACGTCATAATAACTATGAATATATTTATAGCTTTAAAAATACTTATGTATTATATATATTTTATGTCAAACGTACCGCAATATTACAGAGTACCGAAGAAATGAATCGGTAATTGTGGTGTTCATAATTCATTTATACTCTTTTCCGTCGGACTGTTCAATAGTGGTGAACGAAACTGAATTTGATTAAAGCATCAGTCATTTCTGTTTAAAAGCGAGGCGGGGTGACGTGTTCGATTAAGTCTGATTGATTTGACAGCGCATCGATCGCTACACGCCAATACTCAATTCCAAATACGCACCTTTGTACATACACGTCGAGTAAATAAAATATGCCAATTCACAAATAACAAGAGGATGAGATAGAGATTCCATGTTCACGAGGCAATAAATATCATTATTTGTACCAAAAGGATGTTTTTAGTTCTCATGTGTTCATTTGGACTTTATGTATTTCGCGTAACTATGTAACTGTTATTTACTTTATGTTACGTAAGTGTTATCTATGTTACACTTTTGTTCTCCTGTGTTCAATTCGACTCAAGATACCCCAAGGAACTGTATATTAGTTATGTAACGTGACAAGCACAACTGTATATATTATAGTTATGTCCATTAACATGTGTACTTGACGTAACTATGTTCCTCCGTTACCACAGTGGACGACTGCTAACTCCACGAGGGCAGGAAAGTGTGTCGCCGTTGAAAGGCTTCTCGCTGGATTGCCACTGGACGCATTCCGTGTGCGTTTGATTTATTAAAAATTGTATTTTACTGCTGTTTTTTTTCACATAGTTTTTAGCTCATATGAGTTTGTTGGTAGAATTAATGTAGGTTATTATAAATGCTTTAATCGAATGTTTTCGTTGTTTTGCAAGTGTTACGTTGATATCTACAACATTCCATTGTAAGTGTAAATAGTGATTTGATCTTTTAGTTTAAATATATACAGTAAATAACGTCGTGCTGTGATATGATATGTTATATGAATGTGGTTATTAATGATACATCATATAGTAAATTTAAAAAAGTACGCAACTTAAATAAATAATATGGAAAGACAACTATGCAGTACCTATATATTGATATTGATTCGTATTTTAATAATCATACCTGTACAAATATAAAGCGGCCAAGGAATTGTGTGTTTACAAATTGTTGGAAAAATTGATTCCACGTTGACGCAGAAGTTTATTTAATGGTTATGACCTACTCGGTAGAATTATCATTACAGACGCATTTTGTTTTTGCACATCTAAGGACGTATTTACTTATTAAGTAAATGCTTTTTAGCTTTTACATAGGGATAACAGTCGCAAAATCTTATCGTAGGCTTGAACCGGCTCAACAACTTCTAATGGGCAGGTTTCACGCTAATCCCTGACTCGTTGAAGCCGTGTTGGCAGCGTGGCGGTTAAGCGCCGCGACTTCACTCGCTTCACTTCACCCACACTCGCGGGGCTGAGCGCTGCTGCCATACATTGCTAGTGTAACTTTCACGTGTGGTCAATTAAATAGTGGTGCATATTGTACCGAAGAATACGGTAGAACGCAATTGAATACGGTAAGAATACGGTAGAACGTAATGTCCATGTATTATTCTCAATTGGTGAGCATGAGGTCCTGTACTCGAATCCAGGCTTGGTTACTATTGGGTTTTTCTACCTTGTAATCTGTAGTAGAATTCTCTGCCGACTTCTTCTGGAAATTATCCCGATATTTATTCACGTGTGATGTCGTGTTTGTGACGAAATTCCAAGTATGAGTTTGGAGTCTTAATTTGTCCGGTGTCTGGCAATAGGATCACTATTACCATATTTTTAATAATCGCAAGTGGTGGTTTTATAAGAAAGTATTAAGCAATGTGATTGGTCTCGCAATCCTAAATAGGACTGTAAGAAAACAGCTATTAGTGTCAGTTAGGGCATGGATCGTTGCGCGGCGCCCATCGGTACAGGGCTGTAGGAAACGAACTGTTAGTACAAAAATATTAGTGACTGTTTTCTTTTAGATAATTACTGAGAAAACAGTTCAATTGAACTAGATGTTGGTATGTTGGCTTACAAAATGCACAGTAATCTATGGTAACAAGTAAAAAAAGATCGGTCGTGTTGTCTTTTAAATTCAGATATATTATTTATTTTCACAGACCGCAGACATATATCGTGTTCAACCACAAAACAATTCAATTAGAACATCAAAACAATTAAACGTCAATAGGGAACCTATCAATCTTAATTACTAGTGGAAAGTCGGCTCATGAGCCATTATCTAAATGAGTCCGCGAACGCCGCAATGTACACCGACCATCAATTTATTTTTACTAAACCATTACCGGCCGTTTGTATCGTGTAGGAAAATGTTTATTTTTAATGCATTTTTTTATCATCCCTTTTTTTCCCTAGCAGATAAAAACCTTACCGTCAAAGCATGTGTCTGCATACAGCCACAGTATAATTTAAAAGGCAATACGCTAACGCGAAAACATGGGCAGGTACTACTGGATAAACTTTCAGCGGGTGTCTGGCGTTGTTTTGAAATTATAAACATCATTATATAGAGTTTGCATGTTTATAAGTTAACGAGCCCGTTGTGTTCCACGAACCAGGTACAAAAGAAAAATAGAGATATATCTTGTTGAAGTTGTTGCAATTAGTCCGTCGTCTCTACTGCTATGAAGTTCTTTGAGCTGTCTATATTAATTTATATGTACGAATTAAAATGTCTCTCTGCGATTTTGTAATGTTGATTTTTATGCTCATTAAATTTTTGGCACGTTAACCGTTATCCAAACGTGCGCCTTTCTAAATGTATATTTTTATTTGTTTCTTTAGCTTACAAGTCTAGGCCGGCTCACCATGCTATCTGTCGAGATCTGCGAATGTCACTCAAGTGGAATCTAGAAAACGAATGAACTCATTGGGATGGGACTTCATTGTCGTTTATATAAAATAAAACCCTTAAACCTTCGTTGTATGTATGGTTTAATGTAAGAATGTAATAGGATTTCGCGCATAAAAATTTGATACATAATATAATTTATAAATATAATTTAATATAATTTTTCGCACGTTAACCGTTATCCAAACGTGCGCCTTTCTAAATGTATATTTTTATTTGTTTCTTTAGCTTACAAGTCTAGGCCGGCTCACAATGCTATCTGTCGAGATCTGCGAATGTCATTCGAGTGGAATCTAGAAAACGAATGAACTCATTGGGATGGGATTTCATTGTCGTCTATATAAAATAAAACCCTTAAACTTTAGTTGTATGTATGGTTTATCGTAAGAATGTAATAGGATTTCGCGCATAAAAATTTGATACATAATATAATTTATTATCCTAGTTAACTTCGTTTAATCTATTACGACTATATAATCATTTTATGTAAAATAAATGCCAACGTCTCCATAGTATCGATATGTTAGTAACTTCCAGTAGAACACGTGTGGCAGTAACTAATAAATAATATTAATCTTAATGTTAGAATATCTCTACAAACGGGCATCTGATCGCAAAATAGACTCGAAGAGAGCCGGTATTAAAATAACCAGACTTCTGATAAACTACATAACATGTACAAGCAAATATACGAGTAGGTACGCATATTACGAAAATTTATGTGAAAAACAGGAGTACAGTTAAATTTTAAATATGCTGTTTGATTGTTAGTCTTTGATTGAATTCTTTGATTTCTTAAGTTTGAATTATAATTATCATTTTCCACCCGATAGACGGCTTAGTTTGAATTATTAATATTTCCCTTTTTGAAAAAATATTTTTTTTACATTAGTTTATAGTGCCTAATGTGGTACTTCAGATATTTACTAAGATTTTTAGTTTTACAGACTTATAAATTACAAAATAAACGTCTTTTGATTTTCAATGAAGATCGGATGTCAGAAACTTATTTTGGTATATCTAATTTTAATTTCTAGCGCAAATACCCAGAAGTACGATGTTTAGAATTGATAGAAAATATTTGTAATTTTTAAATGTCACGAATAAAGTTTGCGTCTAGTATTTAGCTGTGTGCTGGTGAACCGAATTGTACTAATTGTAAGGAAATTATCAAATAAGCATTGATATAACATTCACAAAGTTTTATTCATAGAAACTTTTAGTGTCTATCTAATACACAATCAACTGTCTTGTTTGCAATTAAACCAACATAAACCGTTAGTGCGACAGACTACGAGAGTAACAACGTGTTCAGTCTAAAATTGAACCCGAATTCCAACTAATGCTGACGAGGTTGCGATTACTGAACACTAAGTAGATAATTGAATCACAAAACATTTCCAATTTGCAGTTTCCCGATTGAATAGAAACAAGACCCAAATCTCGTAACATCTCACAGTTGCATTTTCATTGTGAACATGTGATCGTTACGATATACATAGGGCTAGTAAATGTTGTCATACACGCTCGTCTGTTAAAGGAAATTTGACATGGTCTCTTTATGAAGTTTAAATAAATTGAACCATATAAAATTTCATGAAAAGTTATATAGCTATATATAGATCGATTAATATAAATAAAACATGCCATCAAGAGAGAATTGTTTTGTAAATTGTAAAAAAAACTGAAACCTTTTATCTTATAAGCGATGTAACACATGTATAACATTATCCAGTACATGAATAGAAATTTTCTTAATTCAATAAGCTATAGCGTTAGAGCGACAATAGTCACAAACGATATACAAGGAAAATGAGAAAACTTGGAAAATTACCAGTTCATTTTTCAAAAATGTGTTTATGTTTCCACTCTTTGTAACTGGTGAACTTATGTCGTTCCGCAGAAAATCTCCAAAGGAGCTTTTCAGGTCTGGTTGACATTGCTTTCAGTAAAACACAAGCTGATTTAATGTAAGTCCGTACTATTCTAATACTTTTATTTCACTTTTCATTTGTTACATAATTCGCAGTCCGCAGTCTATTTTGCGACTCTTCAGGCTAATATTTTTAATTTTTTTGCGAGTCACTACAGTTATTTAAAGATTAAATGATCCGTTTGTGTCTCATAATTATTATTGTACCGTTCTTTTCACTAATTGTCCGTACCACTTTCAGTGTGATGTACGCAATCATATTTCGGCGTGCCGTGAACTGTTTCATGCTTAGCACTTCGACTGGTCTGAGTCGGAATACGTAATACAATTATCGGATACACGATCCGGACGCAGCCACCCCCGTTGTTTGCTTTGTGACTGCGTTCACAGCACGCTGTTTTGATAACAGGGTCAGCTCGTGAATAAATACTTTAATTGACATCCTTCACGTATAGCGGTAGCGTTGTTCAGTTGATTATCACTCGCTAATAACATTATTTTCACCAATAAAGCAAGAGAAATATGATATGGGCTATTTTACGGTTAAATCTCTTGTTTAGTGTCAACGTGTTAATGTTGTTAATAGAGCGGTAATTTAAATACACAATTTTATACTTGTAGATATTTTGGGTGGTTTTAAGACGAAATAATTTGAAGTAAAGTCCGCAATTCAACTTTGAGATACTTAGTAAACAATTGTGAAGCGCTTGGTTTTTTACCTTGATTGCATATTGTAAGCATGTCGGATGTTCAGCTACACGGAACACGATTACTATATGTATGGGACATCTTGTTGACAAATTTCCACGAGACCTTCTGACGGTCAGAGGGTTTGTTAAGCAGCGGGTTATGGTTATATATCAATCAATTATTACACTATGTCAGAAATATTAAAGACCTGTCTAAAATCATTTTACATAGTGCCTGACCACTGACTCGTCTTCGGAAACCATTACGAAATATGGAGCAGGTATATGAGAGTATATGAGATGGAGCAGGATCTAGCTATTTCATAGTTTAGGGAGATCTGTGTCCATCAGTGGGGAGTAAAAAGAGTGGACACCAGTTCGCAAAAATGCAAAAAATTAGTAAGAACAAACGTAACTTCACGCTTATAATCCACGAAGAGGTAGGCAGAGGAATGCCGAACATTCAAACTTTTCACCATTTACGTTTACATGCCACTATGGAATAGACGGAGAAATAGGTAAGAACAAAATACGATGTTTACAGACGAAACTTTCCATACTAATTACCGGTGGTTTGACAGAGACCTACTCAAAGCCTCCGTACGTAATCGCAGGCCGAGCTCAACTAACCGATTGCATATTTGAGCGGAAACTCGAGTTTACAATTTACATGTAATTTGCTGCTGAACTAAATGTTACGCCTTGACCTACAAATCAAGTTTGCGGGTTTGAATATTACAGGGTGGGAACTTGAAAATATGATCCTATAATTTTTATGGACTGTTTGCAGCTTTTGCAGATACGATAAAACAATTATAATATAGTGCTATTCCTTATTTATTGTGGATTTCTAAAATATTTATTCACGTAAGATGTACCTATATATTATTTAATAGAGATTACGCTCGATACATGTATGTGACCATCAAAGTAATAATTTACTGCATAAATTTGCACATCCTCCAGTACGTACCTACGCTAAAAGTTCTAAATTGACGTATAATAAAGTTATACTGATGTTGGTTAAAATTCGTTGAATCCTACTAGCTCGAATCTAGTTTTAGTAGAATATATAGTTAACTTTGATAAAATTGTATGAAAATTATTCTTCCATAGTTTTAACAATGCAAAACTAGGTATATCAACATTACAAGTATAATTGAAAAAAATATAGCAATTCTATAGCTGGGAGTAAAAGAAACTTATGAACCATGAGCGTGTACTCCTCTGTCTACCCCTTCGGCGATTACACGTGCGATATTACGATTATGATACATTTTTGTAAGAATGACACACGTGCATATGTACCTGTGCCGTTGTACTTAATTTTTTTCATACTCATTGTTATATGTTTATTCTCACAATAAATAAAATTATTGAATAAAATAAATCAATACACCCTACATAAGTCAGATACTTAAACACTTACACAAAACACACAAGAAATGATGCGGAAGTCTCTGTTTCTTAGTGTAAGCCTTTCATAACTTTAAATAGAGATCTGAATGGCTTACAATGTTATTCCAATCCGAACCATTCCATATGCATATTACTGAAGGGACACGACATTTGCAGGCAATTCAGAGCAAGCTATCCGCTGACCCTTTCGTGCTCAGGCCGTACGTGATTAGAGTACCGGCAGAGGGATTTAGTAATTCAATAATACGACAATACATTTTTTTTTCAATCATTATATTTCTAAAACTTGACGCCTGTAATATCCGGAGAGATAGGCAGAGGCATTCCTCTACATTTACTATACCATGGTTCACCATTTACGTTCACTCTCACTATGGAATAGGTGGTGAGCCAATTACCATACACTGAATATATATCCAGACACCGAGCAAGTACTAGAGAATCTAATTTAGAAAAGATGGGTAGTGGCCAATCCAGGATTTGAACCTTGGATCTCTTGATCGGCAGTGGAACTCGAAACCGCCACAATTAAAATAGAATATGTTGTACCGGCATCTCCATTATAAACAAATCACAAAATCAAAATACGTAATAATAAATTACAAAAAACGTCGCACTGTTTATATGTATTATAATGTAAAACAATCGTCAAAAATCTGTCAAAAGAAAAATGTAATGAAGTAGATGCTCACCGGCGTTATGAAATAATAATATTCCTTTAGGATAACAAAACATTTATTTTATTTCCATTAACTGTCGATAGGGAGGGTATCTACAAAATCACTCTTCATTATTCGCGATATTTTCAGCCGAAACAATAATTGAATCAATTTATTCACGGCAACACAAACATATAAATCACGCCGAAGCACCTAATTTATCAATATTACAACTTTCGTATTATTGGAGTGTATCAATCGCATAATGATGGATTGTGTGAAGTTACCGCTCAAATATTTAGGCGCGAGTTCGTTGGCATGCGTTGTTTTTCCCTCGAAGACAATTACCATATTGCGTGCGGAGGGAAACATAAGCGAAAAGTTTACTCGCACCGCATTTACCGAAGTGATACTTTATTTTATGGCAATAAAAGTAGGTAACGCTGTAAATAAAGTGAGAGTTGTTAAAAATTGAATTCTAAACGGGAACCTATTAAAATTGCGTTCAGTGAAAAAATATTGTACTATCAGCGTTTCACGCGGCTTATAAACGTAAAAGGGTGCTTAGAGGTGCGGGTGAAACGTTTAAGCGTTCTTATCACGGCAGGTTAGTGAAATATTCAATATCTTCGCTGGTCTCACTTCCGTAATGGCAATGTTCACTTCGTAAAAGTTAACCTGGTTAATTACACGTTATTTTCTGGGACTATTGCACGTCAATAAATAACTCTCGTTAAATAAAATGTTTCACTTCGTATCACTTCACAATTTCCTACTGTTTTTGCTGTGTGTCTGAATCATATTTGCCGATATAGTATGTAATTATCGAGTAAGAATCTCATACGAGCAGATATGAATGATGAATTTTAAAATTTGAAAATTATTGGTGGTAGAACCCTCTGTGGTTCGACTCCGGCAGCACCAATGCCACATCTATTTCTGCCTTATAGCAGCAGCGTTCAGCGCTGCTGTGTTCTGGTTTGAAGGGTTTGGTAAGGGAGACATTCTTTTTCGAGGCATTCCAACTTAGTCCTCAGGGGTAGAGGCGCATCTGTGGTCGACTTATCTGATTACGGATGTCCATGGGCGACAGTAGCCACTTACCATCAGGTGGACTGCATGCTCGTCCTTATTATAAAACTTCCTTATTATAAAAAAAGGAATAAGTGACCTTATGAAGCCCCATTTTTTTCAACTGAAATAAGAAATACATTTATACAGAAGTGAAAATCGTTAAAATATTTTAGGCGTAAATTAAAAAATACCTCACCTATATAAAAAGAAACTTTATGTAGCTGTAAAGTTAAATCTCCTCCAATATGCCCCTTAATAGAACATTCTTGAGAGCGTAAGTTCAGTCCCGAGACATGAGGGAATCCCAAATAAATTGCTTTTTTGAACGTATCCTTTACATTATTATTTATTAACAGTTCCTGAATTTATGCCCTGACTTAAAGGCAATATTTCCATAAATATACATCTACATATATCAGAGGATAAATTCGATCCCAATCTCAATCAGCACAACGTGAAACTAATAAGGACAGCAAGAATCAAACCAGACTTACATATAAAAAACACAGAAGTATTAGAAAAGTTTAGAGCGAATGTGCTCACATTCTGCAAAAATTAAAACACGAAGTTCACGCGACACTCAGTGCCAGCGTGTCGGCCACTAATGAGGCCGGTACAAACAGTCAGAAGTGAAGCAGAAATTGATGGGCCACCGACTCCCACGTTGACGTCACGCAACTACCCCTGTCGCCTTAATTAAAAGACTTCACTCAGGCGTAACTCGCAATATTGGAAGGTTTGGCCCCGAGATGTTGTCGACGCTGTATATTGTTCAAACAGATTACCCAATTTCAGGTCGGAATAAGATTTTCATTTGCTTTTTGTGCGATTTATCCTTAAGTTAATGGCCATGTATTGTTTATTCTTTATTACCGAGTCAACCATCAAACGTTTGTGTTGTCTGCTCTCTCTCTCTCTCTCTGTTATTTATGATTTTTTTTAACCCAATTTTTATGCAAAACTGTGAAGAAAATCTTTTTCAGGTGTTTATATAATACTAAATATAATATCAATAAGTGTATTCCAATGCAATTATTAAATTTGACAGTTTTTTTACAAGCCCCGAAATCTTTCGATGTTAGTCAAATATTTTGTAAATAGGTAGCTTTCAAAAATTAAAAATAGCTTCATTGGAGCGCATGGAAAAAAAAAACAAGATGTTCTTTCCAGTATTCGCTTCAATTTAACGAAGATCCGATAGATAATTTATTTCCATAGATTGCGTAGGCATATGAAAACCGCTGGAGGTTATAACGATGTTCTAAGTTAATTAATACTCGCTGTATAGCTGACTTATCCCGAGGTCCATAAACTGGAATACAATAAGGGTTGATATTGATTGGTAATAGCTTACGGAAAGTAATTTAACATAGACTCACCGGTGCGGGAGTCATATATGTACGTCGTGTCTGGCCCATCACTAGACACAATGAATACAGAACGCATCAGTGCACGAACTCTGCTCGTTTTATACAACTAAAACTGAACTGAGCCGGGTTAGACCTTTGATTTACATATTGCAATTAAATAAACCCGGACGCCAGCATAGGTGGCTATTAATCCACTTTTGAAATATCGTGGGTCACAGGAGACAGTTCAACAAAAGACCACTAGCGCGAATCAGTTAATGATATTCGAATCCATCACTCGTGTTATTCAATTGTTACTACATCACTAAATAAATTCACTGACAATACAACGTGTTTATTGCGCGGCAGTAAAAACAGCGGCGAAATAAAAACGTATTTATTACATTTTGATGCAAACGTGGGCTTTATCGAACGATGTTGTACATATTGTTTGCAGTTTCCAATTAAAACTAGAAATGCAATGGACTTGAATAGGTGTTTCGTGCTAAATAAGTACACATGATATGCTCGCTATAGAATTCCATTGGGTGAAACGTAAACTTAACCGGTGAGACGTGGGAGTGTTCTGCATTCCTCTACC
>DWEI01001832.1:0-15647 GCA_018245875.1 Mysoria ambigua
GCCTATTGCCATGCATCGGGCACATATCCAGACTCCGAACCACTACCAGAATTCTATTAGAAATTTCACCAAATTTTATAGTAGAAAATCTAGTAGAAATTTACTAATTAGAAAACTTTTGTAGCGTTCGACCCGGTACTTCAAAAATAAATTGAAAAAAGTCTCCATATGATAAAGCCATTACGTATTTTAATTGTGAGAATAGAATATCATTGACGATATGAACAAAGACTTGTCTGTTAATGGAATGATAATAGTGTTGATCAGGATGAGCTTCACCATCATCATCATCATCTGCCTAGAGCAGTCAGTGGACTGCACTAGGCTGATAATGATGAAGGCCTATATCCCGTAATGACGAGATATAGGCCTTCTGTGATGATATATTTATTTATTTCTTTGAAACATGTTAAGCATCCGGTGCGTTGTATGACTCCAGCCTAGTACGTCCGTCGAAGTACATCTGGCGCGGCGGCAAGAAGCGGCGCGAGGCGGGCCATTCCGCGTCCGCCATCTCGACCATCGCCACGGACGCGCCGCACCAGGTAAAGACGTACACCGCGGACAACGGCGCCGCGCACCGCCCGGCCGGCGCGCACGCGCACTACAACAAGGTGAGGGCCAGACGCTTCACGCTAGCGCCTAGCGCGGCTGCTCGCTCCCGCTCGCTCCCACACGCTCCCGCTCGCCCCTTCTCGCTCTCGCTCGCTCCCGTTCGCTCCTACTCGCCCCTACTCGGCCCTGCTCGCCCCCGCTCGCTCCTACTGCTCCCGCACGGACGCGTGCTCTTCGTCGCACGTAGGGTGGACGGCGAGCGTTTCTGTTGCAATATATTCAAGTTACGTAACTACTCAAGTATGATTCCGACTAAAGTTGATGAGGAAGTTCAAGATTAAGAGATGAAATATTAAATGTCATATAATTAGTAAAGATTGTTAATATGTAATTATTGACCAAATTTGACTCATTATTAATGTTTAATTGCTTATACATATTGTAACATTAGCACTTCGCTATCCACCTTAAGCTCCGTTTCTTAAATCAAAGCGTTTTAATTTGATAAGTTTTATATCAATGGTCCAGAATTTGATTTTTTTGATATTACCTCCAGTCTAAAATTATTTTAAAAGATGTTCCAAATATACTTCATGTCGAAGTAATATTATACGTTAAAATTGTAAACCAAATTATGGGCAAGCAAATACCGTAACAATTTTGTTGAAATTAAATACATCTACTTAGAAAGGCGCGCGCGTGTGTGTGCAATTGAAAACTGTTATCGTTGTTTTTTTATTCACAATTTATAGTATCTTTGGAATATCTATAAATTTATTCATTATTGTAATAATAGTACAATATATGAAATAATTTGTCTGATAGACGAACCTTTGACTAGCCAATAAGTAGCTCATAGACTATTTAAAAAAATGGAATACTTTGTCTATGTTTAAAATCAATTTCAGCTATATTTTTAAAACTGTTTCTTATAATATATAGAAGCAACATTAAATTTACATATTAATAATGAATGTATATTAAAATTTTCACTCTTAATACACTCATCTCTCATCGTGCTTCATTTTAACATATAAATTCATTCATATTGCAGTTTGAATATTAAATTTAAAACTATTATGTTACTGAACTCTGTTGTACGTATGATATATATATTTATGTATATAAGTACGTACATACGCTTAGAAGTTAAAATAGCTTAAAAAACATTTATACAGTTCATTTAGTTCTCACGCTTGTAGAGCAAAAGAATACATACCTTCAATTCACTTCACACGAATTCTGTAACAGCGTGGCACTTGATCTTTTCGTCTGAAAAAAGAAATTTAACCGGTGAATTGAAGACATGGCTGTGTCTGTCTGGCTCTCTTAACACTCTTGTGACTAATTTATTTCCAGTCGTTTCGTCTTCTCGAGGCTGCTGCGTATCAAACCCATGTACACACTTGTTATGTACATTACATAAACACATTTTGGTTAAAATAATGTTTCAATATGCGACAATATGATTTATGGGGCATCTATTGTTATAATTCGTCTGAAAATTATTTTTTCGGTTTTGAATGGTATATTTATCTATTAGTTTATATATTTTATATAATCTATATATTGTACATTATTGTAGTTTATTTAAACACATGGTCTTTATCTTGATATTACTTTTAACAGTGTCTTTTATATAAAGGCTTTTCGTTTAATGTTATGTTTAAATGCAGTTTTTCAAATATTTTTTATTAATCGTAATATTATTTGATACTCATAGCCATAAATTTCATGTAAAATAGTAATATAAAAATAATAATTTTAAAGTTATTTATATGCATGTGTGTGTTGTTAACTTTTCTCCCCTAAACTGGACCGTAAAAGCAGCGCGGACGGAGTTTTATTCGCTCCGAAACCGTCCACCTAACTGGGGAAGAATTTAATAAGATCAACATGATTAAAGTTTCCCGACGAATAATCTCCAGCCCCACGGTACCCTTGCCCCACTCACAGCTGTCACCCGGGCGGGAAGAACACGAGGGCGAGCTGGAGGGGCCCGGCGCCTCCCAGTCCGCGGACTGCGAGCCCACGCCGCCGCAGATGCAGCGGAGAGGATCCTCCGCCAACCTGTTCCCTCCGGCCGAGCCGCACCACCACCTGCCGCCTAGGGCGCACCATTATCCGCGGTTGAGTCCTCTATCGAGGAACACCAGGTCAGTATTGTTTAATTGCGTATGTAAAGAAAACTATTGTACGAGGCTAAAATGTCGGCGCCGTCCTACTACCGTTTTTCTTGCTAGTTCTCGTGTCAACGAGCAGCGTGGCAAAAAATTGCGATGTCTAAGCAGTGATATATTAAATTAAGAATACTGGCAGTACTGAACTTTTGTTTAGATAGTTTCAGTTAAACATGTATTTTGCTTACATGTTACTTTGTCAATAGTTTTCTTGCTATGTTCACTCGGAAGAAACGACTCGTAGCGATAGGCGACGATGGCCCTCCTATCGTCGTCACCGTGTAGCGCGGTGGGTACTGTGTAATAAAGCGGGCCGGTGTGTGCGCGCGCAGCCACGGCGGCGCGGCGGCGGGCTACCGCGTGGTCATGGAGCCGCTGCGCTACGACGCGGGCGGCGCGCTGGCCAACGGCGCGCGGCCCTCGCCCACCATGCAGCAGCGCATCAAGGCGCTGGGCGTGCCCACGCCGCTGGCCGCGGGCGCCGCGGGCAGCCCCGTGCGCAGGTACCGCCGTCACCTCGTCATTTCATCCATCGAATTCTATTTAAGAATGAAATTGAATTTTCTGTCACCTACAAAAATATTTATCATTAATACTAATGCTTATACACAGAGTATTAACATGCAATATAATTTGTTTGGTTCATAACATGTAAGGGACAATATTTTCTATGCATTTCTCTACTAAAGTCATGAAAATGAATTCGCAAATAATTGAATCATTAATTGGTGATCATATGATGTTTCAATATTGAGTATTGATAGATCCTTTTACACATTTAATCCACTTTCATATAAATTTTCCATTAAATTTACAATATTTGGCTTTTCCCTTAACATCTATCAAACATTGGATGACCACAATAAAATTATCGAATTTCATTTTTTACATATTGTGCTTCTCTTACTTAGCTGTTAAAATTTCAAATGCAATCATTTATTTGCGATTATAAACACAGGAGATTGAACGTTTCCATAATATATATATGTACATATATACATAGGTATTTATTTGATTTCCCATCTCTATCGTGGCCTCTTCCCATTGCATCTAACTCGTTGTTGAGACTACAAATTCCTTGCCCACATCGAACTGCATCGCTTTCATGTGTAATTGTTTTTTGTTCTCTTTGTGTTTGTCCAAGTTAGTAATAGCCTTTTTTTTATTTGCATGTAAAATGGTTTGCATCATAATGTTTAGCTATGAATATCTTCAGTGGGGTACATTGAAAATGATGTAATTTCATGATATGGCTTGACTCACTTAAGGGTAATGAATACTGCAGAGTTTAGTCTTTTTCAACTGTACCTTGATGAGACTGCTGTTTGGAGTTCGGCCAACAGTTCCCATGGACACACTAAGTGCACATTGCTTTTTTTTATTAAATAAAAAAAATAAGTTACATGACAATTTCTATAAGTAGTAGTAATTGTTAAGTTTAATTGCGAAAGTACAGCAACCCTTTCAATGTATCCCACACAAGGCCCCGGGAACAGTGATCGTGATGTGTATTTTGTTGTCATTGCTATATGTTGCTGCATATGTGTCGTCATTTTACTTAACTTATACATAAGCTGATACCAATTCAGAATTTAATACAAAACACTTGGGGAAATTAAGGTATTCAGCACACTTAAACATACATCGAGGAAAACACAGCAAGTTACCTTTTATTTTTCAATTCTATATTTAAACTCCTTGGAAAGTGTGATTGGTCAAACATTATATTAGTCTTCAGCAGATTATTCAAATAGATAGATTTCACATCCTATTCCATGGAGGGGGGGGGGGGGTAAGGTAACGGGTGAAATGTGAGAGTGTCATACATTCCTCTGCCCGCCATATTCAAATTTCATGTTTAATTTACAAATACCTTATTGATTAAAAAAAATCGACAAGCATTCTATTCTTTTGCAATTTTGGTATTTAACATTTCAAATTAAAAATAATATATTTAAAGTATTAATAATGATTGTTAAGGAGTTATAGTTGTAGATGGACTTCCAATGCTGTATTTAAACTCCACCTGGCCTTTACGTTTCAAGTAAATCTATAGGGTTCATCTATATACGGGGAGTATAAAAGAGGGCTCGTGATTTCATACTCATACACATATCGTCCATCTTCATTTGGCGGAACAACCTTTATTTAAAATACCCTTGTATTGTGTCTTATGTGTCTTGACCCTCCGGTTTAACCGACCGAGGATGCGGTGTATTCTGATTATACGACTACAATAATAATTTACTCAATATACCATTGCCTCACAAAACTTTATATATAGGTATGCAGGTTTTATTGTTCAAATCACGAATTACATGTTAATTGTATCAAAATAACTGTGTGAAAGCACAGATAAGTTTTAATTAAGTATCTCATATGTTTTTTAAAATATCATGGCATTTATGAAATATTTGTGTTCCTTTTCTAAACTCAAATCCTAGAGTATATGTATAAAGTGTAGCATAACGATTTCGTGTTGACGATAAATAAAATAAATTATATTTGTGGTCGTAATGTTCATTGTATAAGTGGAGCCTTATAAAGAGTGCAATTTACCGCTTTTACGCGGCAGATGGACCTAACGCATAGAGCCAACGTGTCGACGGTAAATCGTAATGACGTTTAACGTTTTAGTTTTGTTTGTTTGTGTGTTTGTTTGTGTTTGTGTGTGCTTGTCGCGTGCGCGCGTGTTTGTCGTTGTGTCGGTGCGGGTTTGTGGAACTCTGCTTGTTTTTATATATGTACATATATATACTGTCCTTCATTGTCCTCAAGCTATCTATCGCTGCCTTTTCGTGTGCTTTCCGTTTGGACATTTTGTTTGTGCGTAGAGTTGGTGCGGCGACCGCTATTTCCCGCAGGCCGGTACGCGTACGCTTGGTGGGATTTTATGGAATTTGTTTGATATTTTTTGAAATCATCAAAGTTTGGTGATGTAGCTTTTAACATATTGTGTAGGTTATCAGATAACACTATATAAATTTAACTATTGAAACATTGTCGTATATTCGATGGAATTTTGTCTCGATAGCATCACGAATACGAAGTTTAAATATTCCATACAAGTTCATATGCAAATAATTATAATATGTTATTTTCTAAAGTCACCTGAGTTCCTCCAATCCGCACAACATTTATTTTTGTGTAGTGCCATTTATATTGTTCTTATGTTGTGTGCACTATGTACAAGAGCTTTTATTATTATTGTTACTATACACATTTTGTTGGCAGGTCCTTATCTAGAATCTACTCCTCCCATTTGACCACCGATTTTTTTTTGTGAAATTTGCACTAATTTTTATTCTATTTTTAAAATAAATATTATTTGGTATAGGATTAGCTTACAAATACGTGAACAGGCAATGTAAAAAAATATTTTCCAAATAAAAAAGAGCTCCTCGACACTTTGAAAAAAATATTGTAATTGATTGTACTCAACACTTTGTAGTTCTAAGACAATCTTGTAAAACAATAAAAGATTTCATAATGAAGATGGTCTTTAGGCAAACGATACTTGGATGTTAAGTTATTGTTGCATCATAAGCAGATATGACTATGCTAGTTATCTGTAAAACTCTAGTGAATAATAGAAAAAATGTACATAATGATTTGTATACAAATCTACGTTGAACAAAGATGGCCTGTTAGCATTTAATTTTTTTGCTTTATCAATTTTAATAATTTCAGTCACCTTGAAAAATAATTTGAAAGACCCAGAATAACGTATTCGATGATTATATAATTATTATTTTTTACATTTTTTGCATTTTAACCCTTAAACCAGGTTCTTATGGGTCATCGATTATGGCACGTCTTATTTTACGTTTGTTATATTATAACATCCTGTTTTATCTTCATTAAACGTAAAAAGAAATTTGTGGTTCTGTTTGACATCCTATGTTTGCTAATAGTAATGATATACCTACTCATGTATATATTTGTAATTGCTAGTACATATTCTTTTATCGTTTCTATGAAGATCAAATTTACGATTGTTGTGGAATTTTAAAGTTATTTTTTTAATGTTTGTTGCAAATACGTTTATTTTTATTTTCAAACGGCAGTGTAACGTATGTGACCAATCGTCCAATTCAATATCGTTATCCTGATGTGTTGTATGTTAGTATAGTTTCATTCAAAAGTATATTCTGCGCAAGTGCATGCTGTCGGGTGTGAGCCCGTTCAATACGTCACACTGTTGTCTGTAGATATGTATATGATCGCACAACGTATCTTATGCTGATGAAACGACATTCACCGTAGTTTTCATGGAAATGCTCAGATATAATTTGTGTGTATATATTTTTTATAAGTTTTCAAACGTTTCCATTTAACCTAATTAATATTCGATTGTGGAATAAAAATATATCGACACATTGATGGTTCATTTCACCAGTATAGAAGTGCACTGCGGTATTCGTTTGCTGTAGTACTAGTGTAATGTATTGTATAGTTGGCATGGCGTTGGCATGCTCCCCGCAACCGCGCGCCGCCGGGACTCGGCTGCGTTCAGAACTAGAGATCCACTTATATAGATTATTGCGACGCTATTTAATGGCGAAATTGGTTTAACCGTGTTTCAGTGGGCTCGGAGTTTATGTATGATATGCTTATTTTTATTTAGAGCTTTTGCTGAAGGTTTATCGAAGAGTTTTATTTGAGTTAAAATACAAGTTTGAATCATGTACAGCAAGGCGATTCAGTTTGTACAATGTTTAATTTGTTATATGTGTTTATAAATGCATTTTTTTTGTCAAAATCGGTTCGAGACATGTTGAACCAGTCGCTCACATTTTTTAAGTTTTCATACCTGTTTCATATTAAAATTGATATTAGAAATTAATTGAGAGGATCTATATAAGTGTCGAGCCGCGGCAAAGTTTCCGCGAGACGAGTTCTGAACGCGGGTCCCCGCGCGGCGGCGCTCGCAGACGCTTCTCCCCGCAGCTCCCGTCTCCTTCTGTCCGTAGGCCGTACGATAACGATAGCGAGCGCTCGGACGAGCTCGCGCGATTAAACCCCTGACGTGAGCGCCGCGCACAGGTCCAACCCGGGCACACCGACGCAGCCGCGTCGCCCCGACTTCATCGGCGTGCGCACCTCGCCGCAGCGCCGCTTCCTATCCGAGGGCGAGCTGCTGCGGGCCGAGCCGCCCGCGCACCGCGCCACCGCCGACGACATTCGCGAGCTAGCCGCGTCTCCGCAACGCGGCGGCTACCTGTGGGCCGAGCGGCCGCCCGCGCCGCCGCCGCCGCAGCTGCCGCACCCGCCACACCAGCCGCACCCGCCGCACCCGCCGCACACGATGGCCGCGCACGTCGCGCACCCGTCGCCGCTGCCGCGACGGCGCGCGCCCGTGCCGCTGCCGCACGCGCCGCTGCCGCCGCGGCCCGCGCGCCCGCTCTCGTTCGTGCGCGCGCTGGAGGTGCAGGACCAGCTGGAGCGCGCGCCGCCCGCCGACCCGCCCGACCGCGCCTCCGTCTACGATTGTAACTACGAGATCTCCGTGTGAGCGCCGCTCCGCCCCTATCGCCGCGATAGGCCGCTCGCCCGCGGAGCCGCGCCGCGCGGCCCGAGTGATTCCAAAGAGACTTTGACGATGACGTGTCGAGGTCGCAACGCACAATGATAATCTCTGAACTCGAGCACGAGTGCGACGACTGCTACGGAGAGCCGAGCCCGACAGACCGACAGACCGTCGCCGCGCACGCGGGTGCGTCGCGCCGACGGACAAGCATTTTTTTAATGATGCCATCTACGGTGTGGAGTCGTTATTGGAGTGATTGTGTAATAATAATTATATATTTATATATAGTTAGAGTTTAACTGTTAAGATCGTAAGATAATTTAGAATTTTATATGTATGTATATTTGTGAGTACTTTGTAATGTTAAATATTATATAGTCCGTGGGTTGTTTGAGTGTACATAGTCCCCCAGTGTTGTGATTCCAGGACGACATGTTAACTGTGTTACGAGGGCGAGTAGCGCGAGAACGGTACCGAAACGATGATGTATCAGTGTTTGTATAATAGTTTAATATATATGTGAACGTTTTCTTCGGAGTCGTTGTGCGCTCTTTAGGTTTAGACGCGATCGAGCTGGATACGAATTTGACTGACTCGTTAATCTGTCTCAATTTTGTTTTTAGTCGACTCACCTGCTAACGCAGCGAGGCTTTAGAAAGTGACTGTATGATTCGTTTCTTATTTCCATATCGCCCGCCCCTACCGCCCTCCGCCTCGGCCCGCTGTACGCAGAGCGGAAATAGGCAAAAGTAGGCTTGGCTATGAGTTCAACGTTCATTTTGTGAATATGTACATTAGGAACGTAACATGGAAGTAAGAAACGAACCACACTTAAGGATTTGTGCCAAATATTCTGTAGACACAGATAGATAATAGGACGTGTTTATTTTCCTTTCAGTTCCCAAACATTAAAAAAGATTATTTAATCCAAATAAATGTTACCAGGTTAAAATTTAATAACTAATTTTTACTTGAAGATACACGTTCATACAAAAATTATTAAACATGTTCACTGTGTATTTAATCGAAATTTCTTGTTTGACTGCAACACTCTAATTTTAATGTTTCTCTGGTGTTGTTACATTTTATATCCGTTGACTTTGAATGACAAATATTTCGCAATTAATAAATGGCAACAAAGAAATAACGTTTATTGATATCAAGTAACGTTATTTATTTGTGCGATTGAACATGCGAATTGTTCACTTTATTCATTCCTATTCTTGACTGTTGTAAAAAAAAATTACACCTGCCTGCGGCATGTTTGTAAGGAATTTGCTTGTTTGCGATTATTACAATGTATTCTTTGACTATAGAAACACGTTTTGAAATTCTTATGAGATAAGGAGTGCTGTGAAGTATCGTTGCACACTACACAAACATTAAAGTGCGAATAAAATTATGCTTGTATTTTTTAATCGATGAGTGAACTAATAATTTTTTTATTAGATCTAATCGTAACCTTCTAAATTAATACATACTAAGCGGATAAACTTTATAAGTTTTTTTTTATATCGCTCGAAAATTTGTAAGTTATGAAATGGCAACATCCTAACCATTAACATGTTTTTTTTTTCAAATATGCAGTTAATTAAATTTATTACATTGAATGTACATATATAGTGTGAAACAAAGCTTTTCGTTACAGACCAAGCGAAACTAAGCAAATGACGACATCAAAGTGCCTATAACATGTATATATAAATTCTTATTATGTCAAAGAAATTCAGTTCGCAGTTTGCTCGTCGTGAAATAATGTTGACCGTCGATATATTATATCGGTCCGAAGGACGTAAACCTTGCTGTGACGATTGATGTAATTATTAAATCTGAATTCGTAATAATAATATGATGGCATATGTTTTGTTTGTCGAATTGACAATGTCTGTTTAATCTGTGCTCTTCTCTGAATTCCTAATTTGAAATTTGTCTTCGTGTCAACAATGCTACATATGTATTTGTTGTCTACGGCGTGCGACTGTTATTTATAGTCATGTGACATTCTGGTGGTCATGTGGTACCTCGTTTTGTATTTGCCTAGGATGTAAGCTTTACACGAGACGTTTCAGTAGTGGCGATTTGGTAGAATGGACTTTTCTATGTGATACAGAGCCGGACCATAATAAATATGACTATCATTTTTTTAAACGTAAATATTTTTAATTATTGTCATTAAATATGTTTCATTTTTTCAAACCGATAATGAATTGGTTACTTGATATATTTCGGTAATAAAAATCCATAGTCTGATTGTGGACAGATTTAAAATTGTCCCAAGTCGGTAAGGATATTATTTATGATAGTTCAGGCGAAAGCACTAGAGAAAGCTGTGCTGTTAAAAACAATTATGAACACATCAATGTTTGACTGTTACAGTAAATTTTCGCTCGCTGTTATTAGTTTTTTTTTTAAATAAATAGTTGTCATAATTTTTAATAAAGTCCATTCTGTACTATCCGTGACGATATCGAACCGGTTGAGATTACTACGCCTGTGTAAATAATGGTAGTAAATATTTATTATATCATGTAATAATAAATATAATATTCACCGCAATAGAATATACCAAGTGTCCATATACGATGTTTAAACAACACAGATTGATGTACATAGATTAGGCGACGGTGAGCAGCGCGCGCGGCGCGTCCCGCAGTGCAATGTGAACTGTAATTGTTTAAACGGTCTAGTCCAAGTTGCCGCACGTAGGTATTTACTTTATGTTCGGAGAGCAATAACAATAAAAAAATAATTGTAATTATATATACTGTTGTAACATAATCGTGATCGCTTGGTATGTTGTATTGGGTGGACATTATAGTGTTCTTATGTATGTAAAATGTAAGTGTGTAAATAAATAAAATATCCCGCAATATGATGAATAATAAAATAATGTGAAGTTTGTATAGAAATTGTGTACTGTTATGAATGTTACTATATTATGTATGTATGTATGTATCTGTGTATATCGTTTATGATTTGTCAATGTATGTATTTATTTACGGTGCCAGTAACTAGTGTCGGTTTTCCTCTTTAGACATATCAGTAGCAGGACTCTAATTTTTTTTAATTACTATAATTGACGCTCGATTAGGGTTTTGCACACGTTTGACGGCCTAGCGGCAGAAGATTACGGCTAAATGAAATATTATTCTCTCACATTCCGTTATCGAAGACTTTGCGATTTTGATTACAATTACCTATTTATATAAAAAAATAAAATCGACAAGGTGTGTGTACTTAATTATGTCCACGCATATTCAGGACTCGAGTATATTTTTTTGGAACTATCAAAATATTTGTAAAATTTATTATCTCTTTATATTACGACATTTTTTCTTATGTAACCTAACAAATTCTTTTTGTATATTTAATTGGTACACACATAGAGACAGGTTTGACTAGAACATGTCGCTGTGTTCACGACAAGAATTTATATAGTATTAAAAAAATTAGCACTATTATTTAGCTAACGTCAAAAATGATACTGCAAAGAACACGGTACGATATCGGCGACTCGAAACAAAGCGACGGCGTGTGGTGTATGTTCTGATATGTTCACAATGCTTCGCGTTGACTTTGTTTTATCAATGTTGATTGTTTGTCACGTTAAAATAAGTTGTCTAATAAGAGTTACAAATATAGATTTAGCATTTTCACATTATTAATAGCTCAAAATGTGTCCGGAGAGGGATAAACAGTTTGAAAGTTGAGCCGCGCTGTGCCTCGCGGAAGTTGAAGACTATTGTGTATATGTCTAGTACCTCCACAGAAATCGTTATTACCTACGTGTACGTGACAGTGTTTTATTTTTGTATTTTGATAAAATTTGTGTAAATAATTTTCTTATTTTATTGATATTAAACTCGATTAATCAGAAGAAAATGTTTCTGTTCATTTTATTTTGTCAAGTTCCCTTTCGTCCACGTATGTGCTTTTGGAAGTTCACTGCCAGATACAGATCGTCCTTATCGACGCCCCCTGATCCGTTTCTTATCCTTCTGTATGTATAGAATTTCGTTCTATAGGTTTTCAGGTCGTCAGAGCGTTCAGCTGCGACCTGCGATCCTTTTACCGCGACGCGGCGGTCACTTGATGATCTCCCTTGCCACTGGTTGTAGGTCCGAGCGATGTGACTTGCCTACTCCACGGCTCAACGCGTTGTATTCTCACTAGTGGTGCGCTAGTATGGTGCTTTTCGTAGCTTGTAGAGCGACTGAACTTGTGCATTAGGCTCACAGCAAAGAAGCAAATCTCTTAAGGTTAATTATTTATTGCTTGTTAGGACAATAATAAACTATTCATTACAAACATAAAAATAAGTAAAGTCTAATAAATGTAATATTATTATATGAAAAGTTAATTAATTTGGTAAGCTGCCACGTAATTATTGACTTACGGAACATCACTCTTGTAATCCCTGAAGAGATAGGCTTAGAAGTGTAGTACCTACATTTCCACATTTTACCAGTTACTTTTACATTCCACTATTGAAAAGGTGGTGAGTCCATTGCCATACATTAGGCACAAACATCTAAATTAGAAAAATCTAATGGTGCTCAATCTGAGATTTCAAGGCAAGACCTCCCGATCAGCAGTGACATTTGCGACTAATACGAGCAACAAGGCAATAGGTAAAGTTACTTAAGCGTTTAATTTGATATTTTTTTAATGTATGTTGGTTGAATGAATGAACCCGGGACCTCCCGTTCGGCAGTCGCACGACTGCCGAACGGGAGGTCCCGGGTCGAACACTAGAAAGAAATTCTAATTTAGAATTTCTAGTAGTGGTTCGAAGTCTGGATATGTGCCCGATGCATGGCAATAGGCTCACCACCTATTACATAGTGGGTAGTAAACGTAACTGATGAATCGTGGGAATATTCTGCCTGCCCCTTCGGGGATTACAGGCTTGAATTTAAGTACTAAGTTACGTATTTTTAATGTACACTCTACGCATCCGTACAGACAACTTCTTCCTTAATTCACTATAATTCACTTAGTTAATAATTTTATCTAGATTACTTAAACCTACATGTTTTATAAGAAGAAATTGAAAATTTTACGTTTTATTTAAAAAAAAGGATTCAAAATTTTTCGTTTTAGATGCCTTAACATTTGACAACGCTTTAAATTAAAGTTTCAGTATAATAAGATACACGAAATCACATTTAGTGTATTTCGACTGACGTAAGTGATACTAAATTAAAGTATTAGTTATATTATGTAACTGTAACATCAAAAATAAAACTATATTTATCTTATTTACTCATTTTAATCCGTCTTTAGGAATTTTTAATATATGAATGATTCCATATACACAATGGTATTAAATAAAATTAAATAGCAAATGACATTTTATACCCCTCTGCCTACCCTTTCGGTGAGATCCGAGTTTGATATTACATTATTGCAATATGTTTTACATTATGAATTTTTTTGAGTTCGCAATTTTATTAACATATATTTTTATATTTACTCTTTGGTTTCTTATGTCATAATTGTTGACATTTTAAGTCTGTAGAAGTTATTGAATCTGTGGTTCTTTTTATTGTGGACGGGTAAAGAGAATGTGAGTTTCGGGAAGTTTCCGAAATACATCTAAATATATCTATGTAACAAATAATAATTTGAATTAAATACGATTTTTACCAAAAAGTTTCAACACAATATATTGTCGATGCCTTAAGATTTTATTTCTTGACCCAATATTTAACCACAAACGTTGAAGTGAAATTATTGTAGAATTGGTGTTGACATTGTCACATTCACTTGCTTATTTTATTTGAATTGTGAAAAAAAAACCTCTTTACTACTTAGAGCCCTAGTATTGTAAAAGTAAAGTGTTCTGAGTTATAAGTGTGTAAAATAACAAGAAATGGATAGTTTTGTTTGAAGGTTAGTTTTGTTGCAGATCCATCCAAGATGGGTAAGATAATGAAGCCTGGCAAAGTGGTGCTGGTCTTAAGTGGCCGGTACGCGGGCCGCAAGGCCATTGTGGTGAAGAACTACGACGAAGGCACGTCAGATAAACCATATGGCCACGCTTTCGTCGCCGGCATCGACAGATATCCACGCAAAGTTCACAAGAGGATGGGCAAAAACAAAATTCACAAGCGGTCAAAAGTCAAGCCTTTTGTCAAAGTAAGTGTTCCACTCATAGGTCTCAAAATTTAAACGTTTATGTGACCATAATAAATAAAGCGTATCTAAGTCTTCTTGGTTAAAGAAACAGTGACTCTATCGTGACTTTTGTGTCTTGAGCTTTTCTATTTGTAATGTTACTATTATTTGTAACAATGCTAAATTCAAGATTACTTTATTTTATTACAATAAATTAGAAATAAACAGCCAATACAATTTGTTTGACCTGTTGGTCTGTCTTGTTTGAGCTGACTGTCATACGCGAATTCTGGCTTCCATTCCGAGTCCGAGTTTGTTACCTATGTATTTTGAAAATGTGCATATAAGAATGTACATAAAAATATCTAGTATTTATGT
This sequence comes from Mysoria ambigua, assembly GCA_018245875.1. NCBI lineage: Eukaryota > Metazoa > Arthropoda > Insecta > Lepidoptera > Hesperiidae > Mysoria > Mysoria ambigua. The sequence continues at coordinate 14,764 of DWEI01001832.1, forward strand.
TTTTATCAGCAGTTAGATTACCACAACATTAGCTTTGTCTAGTTTGAGATGAGCTGGATTTTTGTATCGTATCTCAAATAATACAAATTTGAAATATTAGTGATATGTGATACACTAGGAAATCATTTTATGTATGTTCACACCTGTAATCCCCTAAGAGATATGTAGAGGGATGCAGAACACTCCCACGTTTCACTAATTATGTTTACATCCCACTATGGAATAGTTCATGAGCCTATTGCCATGCATCAGGCTTATATCCAGACTCAGAACCACTAGTAGAAAATCTAAATTAGACAATTTTGTTGTGTTCGACCTGGGATTCAAAATTGGGACCTTTCAGTCGGTAGTCACACTTGTACCAACATGACCAACAAGGCAGGTAGAAATTATTTAAACTGTGATTTATCTGTTTAAAATGGATTCTGCAATATATTAGGAACTGTAAATTTGTATTAAGATTACTAAGAGGTGGAGTACTTAGACCAGTAGGACTACAATTTTAATTCTTCATGTGTTTTGAATAAGCCATTTGAAATGCTCTTATTGCCATATATACAAATATCACAAATCCAGACTGTACTTTTACTAGTTTTTTAGAGAGGAAAAAATTATGATTCTTTACCTATATATGGAGGACCAGTGATTGTGTCTGGAATTAATGAAGTGTTGATCAAGTTAATGTTTTACTTTAAAGTATCTATAATAAAACTGCTGGACTATTAGTACTTTAATTTTGGGGTACAGAACAATGTGGTCGATATCAACTCTTTTATTGATCCACTGTTGGAACATGGGTTTCCTCAGAATGGGAGGGTTAAGGCCGTAGTCTACCACACTGGCCAAGTGCGGGTTGGCAGACTTCAAACACCTTAGAGAACAAT
>DWEI01001833.1:0-15647 GCA_018245875.1 Mysoria ambigua
GACTCCGAACCACTACTAGAAAATCTAAATTAGAAAATTTTGTAGTGTTCGACCCGGGAGTCGAACCCGGGACCTCTAGATCGGCAGTCACATCTGCAACCAATACGACCAACGAGGCAATCAACCCTACACCCTACTTTTTATTATTACGCCAAGTTCCTCACGGGATAGGTAGCTAGTGTCGAATTTCTCTACCTTTACATAGATTACATATTTTTGATCTATTATGCCTACATTCGTGACTCTTAGTCATATTTGGGATTTGCATCTCCCAAACTTTACATCATTATCATCAATCTTCAATAGTCCACTGCTGGACAAACAGGCTTAGAGTAAGGTAGTTTTAACACACGCGCAATCCCCACGCTAGGCATGCGGCTTGGGCATCGCTATAGCGTAGCTTTTCCCATCACCTACATTATCGTTGTTCATATAAAATAACTAATAATAATATGAAGTTTAAGCGTAAATTATATCAGTCCATATTTCTATTAGAGACGGGAGGACAAAAGCTGGCAAGAATTCCAGTTGCAGATGATGAAGGTGAAAATTACAAGGCAGGTAACGAGAATGTCTTTGTAATGCGCGATAATCTTCCACTGGACCTGTTTTTGGATGTCCGAGAAACAGAACCTGGATTATACTCGCTGGGTTCGCATTAGGTAGTCATGCTTACGAGAAAAACCTGAGTTACCTGGTAAATTAATAAATTTTACATAACATCACGTATATAATCCGGGAAGAAGTAGACAGAGGAATGTACATAGACCACTCGCATGTTTCAGCAGTTACGTTTACATCCCACTATGGAATAGGCGGTGAGCCTATTGCCATGTATTGGGCGTATATCCAGACTCCAAGCCACTATTAGAAAATCTTAATTAAAAACAATAGTAGTCCGGGCAGTTGCATTTGCTACTAAGTCGACCAACATGGCAGTAATTAAATCTTATCTGTCCTATAATTCTAAGCGATCAGACTCGAAAACGTATTGCAAGAAACTTTTTTAACTTTATATTTAAACTTTTAAAGGATGAATAAAAGTTGCAAGAAAATAAGAAAGAAAGAAATGTAAACTTTTTCTCACTATTTGACAAGGCGGGATTCAGTTATGAAAAGATTTTTCATAGTTAAAATTATTGTCGTGAAGAAATTATATGTAGCAACAAGTAATTGACCCTGGCGGTATAAGATCTTCATTATCTTACGGTATGTCAGGGGAACTGTTCTTGAAATATACATCATCATCATCGTCGTCATCACCTATTTATATTTCCATTGTTGGACCCCAGCTTCCTCTCATAATAGGTTATTTGTACGTTATATACACATATGCAGTTATAATATATTGGATCCTCGCAAGTTTGTTTTGTTTAAAACATTTTACGATTTTTCGCTTTAGCTTGTGACTTGAAATATATATTTTGTCTACGCTCTGGCAGCTCTTATTTTCTAAGTATGTACATTATATCTTATATCGCCCGAATATTTTGTTATTGAACCACTGGACTCGAGAGCGAATGACTAGGGTTTTGACGCAACCTCTGGTGCTTTGTAAGCGAACTGCATTTATTTACCCGTATTATGTTACATCAGTTTCAAATTTTTATTTGATGAATGATGAATTTTCTATTGGTTGTTGTTAATCATTTATTGGTGAACTGATGATTTTCTTTATTAATTTTTCTTTTTATTATTAATTTTAACTGCGTGCATTAAAGAAGAGAGTAATGAATAGAAAAGTAGCGCGACAGGTCTATTAGAACAGAGATATATGGTACTCTCTGCCTAACAAGTGTGGTACCTGGCGAGAAAATAACCTGTATGTAAAGATTTTACTCTAGAGTTTGTAATTGTACTTTAGGTTATTTATGAAGAAGACGTTTTAAATATGCCGTGTTTTTACGTAGCTTCAAAGGACTGTATGAGTCTTCAAACGGGGCTTCAAAGAAATATTCGAGTTAGTTGAATGTAAAAACAAGGAATACGTAACAGTTTCAATTTCAGTTGTACAAGCACACAATGCCTAAATACCTGGTTACGAGCGTGCACACAGAGTAATGGCGGCACAGAGTGGGCTAAATAATTGATTTTGTGAATAAATATCATACTGTTTGAAATAAAACTTGACATCACGTCTGTTATCCTTCGTAGACGTAGACAGAGTAATTGCGTATGTAATTGGGTATTCCTCAAAGGGATAGACGGAGAAGTGTGGTATACTCCCACATCACTCCAGTGACGCTTTCGTTCCACCATGGAATAGGTTGTGAGCCTTAGGCCATACACTGGACACATATCCAAACTCCGAGCAACCACATAGTAGAAACAGTAAGATAGAAAATTACAATAGTATCCAACACGGGACTTGAATCCGCAACCTCTCGATCAGTAATTGCGAAAAATCTTTAGGATATATTTTTTTATTACAAATCGAATTACTATAAATAATGAGTGAACGGGTTATATTTATTAGTATATATCAGAATTTAATATTTTGTATCAATTTATATGGTTTGTAGGAAATTACCTGCAGGAATGTTTCTTGCTCTATGGCGTGAATAGCAGTCGCCTAAGCCAACATTATTATTCCATGAAAGCCAGTTCGCAAGCCATTCACATTAATTTACACTGATACAGAAATATAACACACTAAATTCACCGTTCACTAATTGTTTCTGCTTTTAATTTATTCTTCGGCCATTTGCAATTTAAATGTCACAACAAGATGGCGGGCGTGCAACGCTCGTATTAGAATATTTGCACATGTTATCGTTAAAGCAATTTCATTTTTACGTTTATAACATAAAGTCCAATTTAGGAAGACGTCTTGGTTTTCGATGTTAGAACTTGAGATTCGTGTACTATCATGTAGCTATTTTATGTTATAATGGGTTTCTGCCAGATATGAATAGTTAGTGCGAATTGTTTGATTTTGGCAACAAATTCACATTCGGTTTGGCGTCTGCAGTTATTTCTTTCATAAAGTGGTTGACCGCTTCCCAATATTGTTTCACAGATTAATTAATTTTTAAATTCTTCCAGATTTTGTATTGGACTTTATATTTTTTGTTATTACATATTTAACTCGTATTTTATACGCACGCGTACGTCGAGCTTGACAGTTGCGATGTCGTGGTAACTTGCGCGCATCCCTTCGTGGTATCTCTTTCAGTTGTTTCTCATGTGTAGTCAGCGACTGTTTTCCTATTTTCGAGACATGATTCTACCACAAGGTAAAGGTTTTCCAGGCAGATGCGAGCCCAAATTGATTCTTTAAAATCAGCCACTAGGCCTTATCGCAAGCCCTGTTAATGTCCAGTGACACGGAAGTACGTTCCGTGTCAATTCTTTCCGCGTTGACATGTCTCAATAGGTCATATAAGACGTCCTCGGTATCGCGGTGCGACAAGCAAACGTACTGCTTCGAGCTAAGAGTGACGAGTAGGTTCCATTGTAGTCTTTTCACAAAAAAATTCTTTACATTTTCCCTAGGGCTGATAGTAGGTTTATACTTTGGGTTGACGTAATCATCTTTGCTCGATTTTTCAACAATGACCCCATGAGTAACTAACTTTCCGCTGCTTCGGAAAGTATGAGATGGCAAGGCTCATTGGCGATTGCCATAAACATTCCCATACGCAGAGAATTACCCGGTATTGCGCAGAGCTCTTCCAGCTCTAAGTTGGGGCCACCACTGTCAGCTTGACCTATAGCACTCACTCTCATTGTACTCTTGCAGCACTTGTCTCCTCTGGAGGGGAGTAGAGTAGCTAATCCTCCAATTTTTAAAGTAGATTTTCTTTAGCTGGTTTCTTTCTACGGATCATCATAAAAAGATGGTAGTTTTGCATATCTTACCTATCTTCGGTATTACGGTATCTGTCACATGCTTTCTGTATAGCTGTTGTATAATTTTTTTCTTGATTCTTTTGACATCTTCTTTGGCACATAACAGATATTTTTGTGTTGTAAATAAGGCTTATTCCTATAGAGGTAGAAACCAACCAGAAAGTAAAAACTAAAATTACGTTACTATATTTTTTATTTTTTGTAAATGGAAGCTGACATGCCGCACTGAAATAAATTTATGTACGATTTTGTTATAAAGTGAGGTTCACGATCTAGATTTAGCTGATATGTTTTCAATAAGGTCTTCGAGAAAGAGTTCAGAAAAAGTGTTATTAACCCGTTGATATCGTCACTGCAAATCTGTTCTAAATATGTACACTTTTATAAGCAGATGACAGAGACATCACAGATAACAAAATATAAGTAAGAAGAAAACCGTGTACACTTGTGTAACTTTATTGGCGTAGATACCAAAAATGCCTCATCGCTTGGTAATAGTTTTGATACATAAATATGGCAAATAAGTTCAAAATAACTCAGACCTATTTCAACAATGTAGGCGAAAAACAAGGAACACATAGATTACCGAATGAAAATAAGCCAGTGGAATAAAATAGACAGTGCAAAAATGCACTGACTAAAGTAATTTGTTACTTCAACATGAATGAGTGGATAACATAAATTATTTACGAGCAGGCTGTGTCAGTGTTGCTATGGTGCTAAATGTTTATAGAAGGAATATGAGATTTACTCAACAAGAATGGGTTTGTAAAGATAAATAAAGTCAAACATAATCCCTCATTCAGGAAATGAATATAATGATACAAGATAAAATAATGAAGGAGCTATTCCGAGGCTTGAACAATTTTTGGCTGCAAAGAGACCAAAAAATTATTTAACAATTGAAACATAACAAACGTAAAATCACGCTAGTAATCTCCGAGAAGTAGGCAGAAGCGTGTAGTAAACTCCCACATATCATCAATTACGTTGTAGTACTTCTATGGAAAAGGTGGTGAGCCTATTTTCCATACACCGGGCAAAAATCTAGATTCCAAATCGCTGCTATTAAAAAATCTTAGTAAGATTGAGCTCATTAAAATTTCAAAAAGAAATGAAGATAACAAACCCAACCAATGTTATACACAAAACGGATGTATATTGTAAATGATACACAAAATTAACCACTATATAAATGGGACAAGGGGTAGTTTCGTGTGCGCAGTTTTCTTCATATTGTCTTAAGATATTACATTTTATATGTTTTTATATAATTAGTTTTTATAGAAGCGAGCTTTCAGTTTTTATAGAAGCAAGCAAAATCGTCTTCATAGAATTTTTAATAACACTTATTAAATGTTCCGATATATTTGAGGTTAAGAGAATTTAGATAAACTGTCTGTTTTGCGTCATAAAAAAGGCGCTACTAGTGGTTAAGATGAAGCTTAGGTTTGAGAAACATTTTTATGACCCTTATATCGTTCCACTGATAGTAGGTCTCCACTCAGAATGAGAGGGTTCAGGCCATAGTCTGCCACGCTGGCCAAGTGCGAGTTGGCAGACTTCACGATTCACACGCCTTAGGGAGTTTTTTTTCAGAACTCTAAGGTTTCCTCACAATGTTTTACTTCACCATTTTAGTAAGTAATATTTTAACTTAAAACGAATATTTTTAACAGGTGCACTCTAGGATTTGAAGCCGGTCTCCCGGAGTAACAGGTAGACTTTCAAACCACTAGGCTGTCACTGCCTTTTTCCTGGAGAAACAATGCGGAATAGTAAATATTATACGGTGTTATTTTGAGGTAAAATACTATATAAAATGCTATTGTTAATTGTTAGAATTTCCTTACATTACTTCAAAATAAATTGAGCTCTTCAATATTTTCGACTATATGATTTTTTTTTACGATTTTTTTTGATTATATCGAAAATTGTTTTTAAAACTATCACCTACTTGTATGAATTATAGTGGAATACTACAATAAAACCTTGATCACTGTTAATTCCGCGAATTAATTTGTCTGTGGAAATTCCACTGATATAGTTTCCCTAAAACCTTAACATGTAATTGTTTTGCTAAATTCTTGTTTCGGTTCATTAATGCCTAAATTTCAGCGGCCGAGTGGTGAGCTGAACTTGTCGAATATATCGTTGGAATCTAACCCATATGTATCGTGTGTGTTTATCGTTGAATAGAAACTGTAGAATTTGAAATAAAATCACCTGCTTTCACTTTCAAAACAAATATTAATGACCGCCGAATGGCATTAAGTGGAGAGCGTTTAAAACGTTATCTGACCGGATTTTAACGGAGGTTTATTGTTTTGGACATAAACAAACGCTTAGCGGATCTCTTTAATGTATTTATTTATCTCCAGTCGTTTATCAACGGTCCCGGACATAATGAAGGACAATAAAAATTGAATTTAGAGGCAGTTAATTCTCTGATTCCCGATTAATTGCATACACAAACATGTGTTTTTCCGACGAAGCGAGGGTTTTCCAAAAAATAAGATGTTATCTATCGTTTAGTAAAGCATATTGGGATGCCTGGTCTCCAGATCATTAAAGTGTATTATTAAAGATATGTTGAGATTTACCACTTCGATTAATTCGTTGATTTTTGCCGCTTAGCTTATCTTAGCTGAGCTATGTGACCTAACCCTAAACAAGTTGTTGAGAGCGTCTTAATATTTTAAGATAAATCTTAATGACGTTGATAAGTTGCGGAATATTCCAATCATTTTTTATTCTAGGAAGTGATCGATATTATCTGATTTCGATAATCGAATACGCTATTCTTAATAGTGTTTTATTTCTGCACCTAAATATAAATTTATATGAGTACAGTAAACGGAAATTTAGAAACACGCTTAAAGACGAGACAACAATTTATCCCTTAGTATATATAACAAGGTGTACAAATACATCTGTTTCGACGGAAGTTACGGTAAGACGTTAGCTTATTCGGAATTGCATACAGATGGCCATGAATGTCAATGTGTGGTTAGCACCAGAGAGTCTGTAGGTGCATTTGTATCTATAAAAGGGAACAGACGTTCCAATAACGTAACAGATAAATAGATGAAACATTCGTCAATAATATTACGAAGGGAGTGATGAATTTAGTAAAAGCTCGTCGGGTTTATAAAGAGGTACATTTTTGATATGGTACAACTCTGCCTACCTAAAAAGAAACCTAGCGTGAAGATATAAAAAAACATGCACTTGCTCTCAACATCGATGCTGAAATATATTCAATCTCAGAATACTGACAAGACTTGTTCTAATATTAAAGTAGGTAACAAAATAAAAGAACAATAATCATTTAACATAACAATAGCTTCATTTAACTAATTTGGAACACGCGAATGGACTCGACTCAAAGTGAGCCTTGGTTATCATACTCGTCAAACGAACAATATCCTAAGAATCCAATACAGACTGGCTTCTGTTATAAGTAAGTTGTAATAAATCTCTATGCGTAGCTGTTAATGTAAATAATTAATATTATCTGATTACATAATTGAAATTGTTGATGACCATTCTGCATACATTTTATGCGTGTACTCGTATATTTCAAAACTCATAGATTTGGACGGATTTAAACTCGTGGACAGGATGTCGAATACACTGCGCAGTACGTCCAGTCCGTTCTGGTGACAGATGTGAAACGACAATACAAACTTTTCAACCTCAATTAGAGGTGGAAGTCGAAGGAGAATTTTTTGGGTAAATTAAAAAAAAAATCTTTGATAAAAAAATACACGGTGTGCTTAACGTGGTTACTTTTAAGATCGATGTTCAAATAGGTCTAAGGGTTAAAAGGGGCATCAGAGTTAAGGGCACGGTCGAGTTGAATTCAAATATTTGCAAATTGTTACCCCTTTTCGCTTTTCGAATAATTCTGATTTGGAAACGTCTGAATTATTGTCAGATTTGATTGGAGAGGTATAAACAAGGTAAGCGTTGAATGCTGTCGAAATTTAAACTGTAGGAATATTAAAATCTGGAACTTGTATTACTCGTCAATTGGCATATAAAATATTTGCGATTTTTCAGCTACCTTTGTGAAAAACAACAGTGTTTAAATTTAGGCGATAGTGTCGTCAAGCCGATCGGCCTGTCATACGTTGAATAAGAATATTCTGTTAGTACCCATTACAAAGAATGCTTAAGAAAACATGCTATTTTTATAAAGACCAAGCATCACATGTTGCGAATTTCATTCATTTTTTTATTGCTTTTTGACATTAAATTGTCATAAGATTTGATGGGACTGCTGAGATTACAGTTTTCATATTATTAGTTTACAGATTATAATTTACTCATTATTAGATTAAACATGACTGGTTTACATATTATCAGTTTGCATATCATAATTTATTAATTTGAATTCTATGTTCACACCCACCCACACGTGGACTAAATAGCACATACTGATGTTTGCGACGATTAAAGAATTTTCACGAGTTGGCCGTTAACATTAGGCTCGGATATAACACTGACAAAGTGTTCCTCCGCGCCGTTAAACCAACACTTTTTATTGGCGAACGTAAAAAGACATGAATAACTGGAGAAACGTGGTATAAAATTGAATACCAGTTGGATATTATATTTTTGTACATCAGTCTAATATTCAATATTCATTCATTAATTTAGTTACTCTTTTGATTTTTCGTTCTGATACTAAAGTGATAAGATAGTCAATAGAATCGTTGAGATGAATGCATTAATTCGTTTCAATCGATGTTGTTTTAGAATAAATGGAAGAACGGATGATGTTTTTGAACGAATTATGGGTTACTTCCAGTGTTTACGTTGTAAACTACTCAGATGTGGGAAGCTAAAGGGGTGTTTTTGTCCGCTAAAGTAATATAAATATAGTAACCATTGTTGTCTAAATGACATTTTTACTAACTTACCTCTGGGATTATATCAAATCGAGTTAAGTATCGACAAGCAGTTTAAAAATCAATATTATTGTGATTAATAATATTTAGACAGGGTTACCTATACCCCATGAGGGACTGGTGTGAGGATGATAAAAATATTGAGACAGAAATGACACACTGTATGAATATTCAGGAAACAGTCGAAATGAAAATAAAAGCTTACGAGGTAAAGTGATATTGTTTGAAAGTTTGTTCCATTATACACGCAGAAAATTATTATCATTGTTAATTTAAATTCCTCTTTGATTTTGGATTTCTTTTTTTTGTCTGATTGATACTCGGTGTTTTCAGGGAATTCCGTGAGAGATCCGGTGAACATATCGGGGTTTCGATTTTGTGTTGATTGACCACTTGTTGCTTTAATTAACACCCGTAGACTTTCGTATAGTGTTCTAGCTGCCGTTGTAATCTCTGCACAATGACGGAGCTACATAGGTGACAGTAGAGTTAATTACTTTTGGGTACTTTTGGGTTTTACCGCAATACTATGTGTGGCACTAGGCGTCACTCTACATTCTAATGCAACACAGTCGGAATGGTCAAATAGTGTTAATTAAAACTGATTTACAATTTAAATGCATCACTTTTATGTCGCATGAAATAAAACGTACATATATAGCACCAATAAGTTATCGTAGTCAAACATGACAACCGTATCTTATATCATATTATCGGCTTTATATAGTTCACCTTTATCATCACTATTATCAACATTATCATCACCAACGACACAATCACTATCAATATCATCAATTCAATTTATTCCATCTTGCCACACGATAAAATTGTTAAAGTTCTGCCTACCCCGTAAGGGACCTGGCGTATATATGTATGTATATGAACATATGTATGTATAAAAGGTGATGATACAAGGTAATCATAGTGTGATGGTGCGTATGATATCAGCATCGCTCACATATGCTTAAAGGCTGCCGCTTACATATGTAGAGACGTAAAATGTAGAGACAGGAAACAGGACTGTTTTTTTATAAATCAATCAAGAGTCACGAAGCGTTATTGAAGCGGAACACCGCAACGGAAACCCGTTTTATATTAATGCTCATCTTTATGTATCCTCTGGTATGCTATGGGAATTTCGCTTAGCCTTTGGGGGCTTCAAAGCGCTATGATCAGAATACATCAATATATTTACACTTCACTTATAGTCCAATGTTTTTTTAGGACTTGCTGAAATAATTGGACGAGCGTATGTGTTCCGGCCGCGTTATACGAAGTCACGTAATGTGATTATTTTCATTGGTATAAATTTTTTCAACACTTGGCAACCTTGTGACTGTAACCTATTTTTTTTTTATTCTAAGAGAATATCCGTGTCCAACAGTGGGACAATGAAAGCTTTGATGTTAATTATGCCAGTCTCTGTAATAAAAGTCTCTGTAATAAAATGGTAGAGTCTCTGTAATATAATGGTAATATATTTATAAGTATGCAGGTATGTTACGAAAAAGGGTTAATTTCAAATTTCACGCGTAAATTGTTGCCCGTGACGTACGTTTGAAGGCAGTACTTCATTAGGGCCCCAATCAGGGCACAATCAGTTCCCAATTTAAAATTTCAACCGCTGTCAGTAGGGACGCCATGATGTAATTCTGTGCGAGCTTTTGGCGTGAAATTGAGGTATGAAGAGTGTGAAGTTGACGATGAAATTAAAAAGGATTAATTAAAAATCGAACATTTTTCACATTTACATGCGATATCTGTAGATGGTACTTTACAGATTTGGTCGGCCTACTGCAGGTCAACTTCTGTCGGTTCTAATGTTAGAATAATTGGGCGTATTACGCGATGTCTGTCAACATGCTATCTAATGGATGTTCACTAAAACTCTTTTTATGAATGACCTGATGAACATGCTTTAAATATTAGTAAATGAGGCATATTTCTGCTATACAATAACGCCAGTTCCTTCACAGGGCAGATAGAGTGCACAGAAGGTAATTCGCACTGTATAAACCTTTACATCACATAAAATGTTTTGTCCTTGTTTAATATAATATTTTTTTTTTAGTTTAGTTTTATTATTGCTGATTTATTTATGAATTTGTCTTTTTCTTTTCTTTGTGTGATGGAATAAATGTTTATCTTATCTTAACAAGCTGACAACTTTAAATTGTTAAACTATGCTTACTGATATCATTGTAACCGTTTGTGTCTAAAATAAGTATAAAAATTAGTTTGCATGAGAATAAATTCGCAAACATACATATACTCGTATCGAATATCTTGCTTGTGGAATTTCCACACCGAGTTCATTGTTGCTACATTATATTTATTTTTACGTACAGGTCTAGGCAATGTCTCCATGTCAGTGATGTTTACATCTATGCATATGCTATTAAAGAATTTATTTATCACAGTAACAACTATATTCACTGATGAGGAAACAGCACATTGCTGGCACTTAATAAAAAGTTATTGCATTCGACGAGAACAAGTACTAAAATTCTAAAACTGTCTCGCTATAGCTGTCGTTCATGGTCACCCTAATCAAGGCCTTTAATTTTCGATTGTATTTTTCCCGCATCTACTTTATTAGCAATCTCGCATTCCTTTGAAGTCGCCGCCAGCTGGATTTTGAATTCTTTTGATCGTTTTTATTCAAATATTCATAAGAATATAATAACCAATTATCTGTCTTTTGTTTCTGATTTAAAAATAAGAGAAGAAATTATGAGCTAGATGGTGAATATTTTGATTTGGTAACTAATTTGTTTTACAGATTTTTGTACCAATTTTGCTTGTAAGTTTTTTTAATTGCCATATTAGCCAATTATAAATACTGTTAAGTAAATAAATAAAAGATAAATGCTCCGTAATACAACAAATTTGAACCGCAGACTAAAATAACGACATTATTACGTGGAAGTAAAACTCAGTTAATCAAAAGGCCAAAAACATTTTTCTTTTAATGTAAAATGGGACGTCATCTGTATTTTTTTTGACATCGCTAAAGATTTTTGAGTATCTTTAATTTTATAAAGCTGAAGCTATTCTACCTTGTTATTATGAGACCCAGTGAAATGTACGGGAATAAGTTGAGCTTTGCAAATAAAATGTCATTTAAAGCGTTTCGCTTTAAAGCCTTTAAACTTGATCTCATTCTGGAAATAGTTGAGGGCAACTTTTTATATTATGACTGTTAAGTTAAACAGTAAATAGAAACATTGCAAGGTTATTTTTTTGAATTACGCATTTTTAACTCTTGTTAGTTAATATGCTATTTTTAAATAAGTTAGTATTGAGAATAATCAATATATGTACATAAATTAATATCGTGTGAAGTCATAGAAAGTATTCAAACTTCAAAATACGAGTACCGCTGATTTTTTCAACTAACTTTAATACCGTAGTAATATTACAATTTATATCTTTTCTTTATTTTGAAAGGGTCTGAAATAACTTATAATAGGTAATTTCCGAATACTCAAATTAGTATTCCCACATTCGTGGCAACGGAATAAAGTAGAAATGTCGAACAACTCTATTAAACGTGGTTATTATAAGCATGTCGGTATTAAGTTGGATAAATAATGTCGAAAATGTCTTATGATTGATCTTATATCTGCGCTAAACAATATCGCAGGCCTAAGTAATTTATGCATAAAGAGACAGGTTTTGGTGAATAAGAGATTAAGCTGATGGATGGCGGGTCCCGTAATAGAGACTACGTATTTGTCAATTCCGACCTCTATTGAAAATATCGTAAAATTTTAAACTGAACTTAACACGATTCCCTTTTTGAACTAACCTTTTCGACTGTCTCAATAATAATTATACAACGTGAATGGCGTTCGTTCGTCATTTTGCTGTTTTGAACGTTTATAAATGAACGTTCTTTGTTTTATGTAAACATGTTGATGAGGGCGATAGAGGACTCCAATATCATTGTACGCTTATAAAGAATGATAAATAAAAAAGAAGAAGACTAAATTTGTTTGAATATAAATATTTCTCATTCTGTACTCCCTGCGTCCGGTTCTTAATTTCCATGTTGGGGCGGAGAAGAATACAATTCCGGAGCTCGTGACAGAACAAGTGTCGTAAGAACGGATTGCGTTCGGTGCTGGTAGCTCGGGGTGCGGTCTGTGTGGACACAGCTGAATGTCCTGACCGCCTACGACCAGCAGTGACCTGAGCTTCGATCTAAACTCACTTCCTATTCCTTAGTTGGACGAAATGTAACTAGGGGAACGTTGGAATATACTGCATTCCTCTCGCCACGTTTCAAGCGTGATTTTACGCTGTTATTTATTTTTAGTACTTTCAAGGTCTTACGGTTAGTTACGTGTGTTACCTCATATCTGAAAGCCAGGCCTTTACCGTCATCCTTCATTATTTCGCTGATGTCAACCAAGGCAGTGTCAATATTTGCGATGGCTTAAAATATTCCACCGTAAACATTCAATTTGAGGTTTATTCCAGAACTTCGCGAATCGGAAATTGAGTTACGGAGTTCCACACAGCTGAAGTTACAGTATTTCCTGTTGCTGTGGAGCTATATACCCACTCGCACCAGCAAAATCTAGAAAAATGTTCTAATAAACGGAGTTTGGAATATATGTAGGTGTAGCATGCTCATTCTGAGAGGAGATCCATCTCCAACAGAGAAGCGATAAAAGGCTTGATGATAGTACATTTAGTAGTGCCATTCCTTATGTTCCGTTAGAATACAGATGAGAAACATGATACTTTCGAAAGTAATACGAAATAAAATCTATCAAAACTACTGGTCAAATTAATCCATGTAAAACGGAATTTCTATCATCGCATAGCTAAATCTAGGAATTAGATGCGATATTATTAGTTCAAACGCCTTGGGCCAACATAGAATAATGTAAGATTAATATAATTTCCGCCCATCGTAAAAACTTATATTTTGGATGAGTTTATACGAAACTCGTAATAAATGTTGTTTTATTATGTGTATGTGCTTTGTGTTAGAAGTTTAGTTTGTTTATAATTCTACGGAACATGGATAACCTCTTTTGGGTATGCCCGAGGGATATTTCGGGATGATTGATGCAGCGTGGAGAAGTTTTGATAAATATGTTAAATGTGTTTATCTTTATGAAATAAAAACTATTGAGTAAATTGATGTGCTTACACGAGTAGGTCGGATCAAATTTTTTCCCACTCTGTCTGGTTTTGTTCTACCTCAAGATCGAAAAGAATATCGGGTATACGTCGAGGGACACCAGTACTGATCTCGCGTATTATTTAAAATCGCACCAAACACTCAGCAAGCCCACACTTGTCTGACGACCAGACTGTGGTCTTATTTCTCTTTCAAAGATAGATCAAAGGTATGACGATGAATTCCAACTAGGATCCTGAAGTAAGTGCTCGTAGTGCGATAGTTCAGTTCATTGAAGCACATATTTATAGGCTAATCCTTTTTTATGGCTCCTCTTCTCACGCTTTCATCGGGACGGAGATAAATAGTTGGACCTTTTGGCGTATCTTTCCCTTATAATCCCTTAATGTTATCAACATTTCTTATACGGTATGTCGGGGCTGGAATAGAACATAGTAAGTTTACCCACCACGCGCTTTCTCTCATACATAAATGACGTCTGCGTAGAATTCCTGTTGAACACAGTCAGATTCCCAAAAAATACGTAGATACTCGAAAATACTTTAAGTCGCTGTATACACTCACTTTGTTATAGTTTTTTAGAATCAAAACACAGCATATAATTTAAGAGGCTATTATATAAATGCTAGTCGTATTAATTACATAATATAATAGTGTATTAACTGATTTGAATATCAAACCGCAAAGTAGGTTATCGTATACACAGATTAATCGAAGTTTACAATTGAAGCATTAAGTCAATACCTGCGTAGCTCGCTATTTGATCTGTTGCTTTGATTGCTTCTTGCGAGGATAGATTGATTGATCAATGAACAGTTCTAATATAAAATATGTTGTGTTTCCTTCTCAACTCCTATTTTATGGAACGTACAGGCAACAGAACTGGCGAAAAGGTGGAGTATTATTCTCCCCTGCCTATCCCTCTAGAAATACATATATCGTAGCTATGTTGTGAATATAGTTTGTTTATCATGTTTTGAATGTACATTTTACACACAATGTGTTATTTTTCTACGTGTCTGAAATTAAGAATCACATGACGTGATCTATAATTTTCTTTTAAGTTAAAATATTTTTTTCAATTCTCATGTGAAAAACATTTTATCGATTGTATGTCCTCATCTATCTATATCTTCATATGTATGATTATAATAACATCGAAAGTGATCTAAACTTTTCCTCCTTTCCTCTCTGTGCGTGAGCTGTGGTAAACTTAACATCTTCGAGTAAACAGATGCCGTGCCTAAATTGGTCAGGAAGTCGGTAATCCTATTGTTAGTAGGTGTCATTGTCCTCAGTGATAAATAGTTATGCCTATATATGTGCCTTTGTCTAGTACATTGCTATCTACTTAGTAGATTCCATAACACTTAAGCTTAGTGAAGTGTTCTAAAGCGTCTGACGCAAATACTAATAGGTTGCGATATTTTAAGATAAGGGTGCTTGCACACCATCAGCTGTAAAATATGTCCATTAGTGTCTTTGGTTGAGATATGGAAATTTATAGCAGCGCCTTAGAGGTTGAATTTGTCGATTTAGGGTGCAAACGTAACTGGCCAAACGTGGGAGTTTACTGCACACGTCTGCCTACCTCTTTGGGAATTACAAGTATGGAAATCAGTATATCACAAAACCTCTAAATTTTGCCGTTGTCGCAATATTTTTTATTGCTGCTCCTCTCCTATTCAGCTTAGTGTGATGTTATATAGCCTATAGCCTTC
>DWEI01001834.1:0-15641 GCA_018245875.1 Mysoria ambigua
GGGGTAGGCAGAGAGCACGGAGTGCCAAATATCTCTATCCTTACAGACCTGCCGCGCCTCCTCCACATTCATAATTCCCGTGTAACTAATGCTTTTTCGTAGTTTTAATCTGTTTATAATTATATTGATATACATTAGAATAACTTTAAAATATTAATATGTACCCAGTATTTGGCAATAGGCTCAACACATATTCCACAGTAGAATGTAAAAGTAGCTAGGTAACGTGGAACGCGGGAGGTTACTAAACCTCTCTACCTAGCTTTTCGGGGATGGCAGGCGCGATGTTACGTGTAGTAAATATTTGGGGTCACGTGACTGAGAGCACGTGGACGACGTCGGCGCCGAGGGCGCTGTGACAGTGGCGCGATAATGTGCGCGGCTGTAATGATGATGAGGTGCGAAACGAGTTGCGACACATCCGAGCGCCGCCAGCGCCGCGTGCGGCACGCGGCTGCTCGCGACGGCGCCGCGTGCGGCACGCGGCTGCTCGCGACGGCGCCGCGCGCGGGGAGCGCTGTGTCTGGGACGATCCCTCTCTGCATGCGCTCAACAACATCCTGTCGACCTGTCGGCATTCGCAGTAATGACTGCTACTCTATGTACTGCGGACATAGCATATGACTGAGTATTCAAATATATCTGTTCGCTGCATGAAAAATAAATCGTACACATCATAATTTAAAACGATGTTATTGAGTTCAGCCGCGATGGTAATTTAGGAAAATAATATAAAAGTTTACTGATATTAAATATTGTCATATAAAAGCCCTGAAAAAACCTGTGTGATCATTAGTAAAAATAAATTCATACTGACCGCCGACGGACGGCGGCGCAAGGGGGCGAAAGCAATAGTCCCCGCGCTGGGGATTACGAGCCCAGCGCGGGGATTATCGGTAACGCCCTGGACGAGAGCTGCGCCCAGGCGTGGGCGGAGACGAGCCGCCCCGACGCTCACGGCGGCTGACGTGCAGGATCGTGTGGACGTACAACGCGCCCGTGGCGCAGTGCAACGGCTCGGGCGCCACCTCCGACTCCACCTCCATATCCGACGGCATCTCCCAACGGTAGGTCAGCCCCGGCTCTCGGCCGTCGCTGCGTGCCCTCGCAGCGGACACTACACGCTGTTTATTACTTGAGACGTAGAGCTACAGTTTTTTTGGTATTCGTTGTTACTCGATTTCGGTTGTATACACTGGTAGGAATACATAATCTGATGATAAGGGAGAATAAGAAAATAGAAGAAATTATGTTATCAATATGTACACGGAAAAAAATATCCGCCTCGTTGGTCGAGTGGTTGCAAGTGCGACTGCCGATCGAGTGGTCCCGGGTTCAACCCCGGGATGAGTGCTTATTGTATTAGATATTTCGTGTAGTAGCTCGGAGGCTGGGTTTAGGCCCAGCGCATGGTAATAAGCTCAATTCCTATTCCATAGTAGGATTCCACTTAAACAGTGAAACGGTGACATATATTACATTTCTCTGTGTACCTCTTCGAGAATTACTGGCGTGATGTTACGTAAAGTATGATGGATTCATTATCCAATAAGTAATCGTGTGTTTGCGACTTTACACTTACGACTTATTCCGAAAATTAAAATGAGTTTAGCAATAAACGAACTCGGGCATATCAAATTCACATTCTCGTTGCAGGCGGGGGTATTACGCATAGCGCGTTATCTTGAATTACTGTGTTATGCATATACGTATAATGTATTATTATATGTATGTTTAGTGCAGAGATAGGGGAACCAAGAGTGACGAGTAAATGCGATAAAAATCTTTGACTATGTTCATTTGAATGAGTCCCATTATTCTTAATATCAATATGTCGTATAATAGTCGATTAATATTAGATTACAATTTAGCTATTGCGTGGTTTTTATGCCATTGTTGACACACACCGGTATGACCGCAGTATGTCGCATAAATACTTGACGATTCTTATCAGCGATGTGTCATGCGGATATTATTTTGCTTACATTTTATAAAATTGTTTTTATCAGTATTAAATACATTCTTTCATTTATGCAATCAGTTACTTTTTCTAATTACAATGCAAATAACCTCATATGTTTGAATAAATATATGGTTTATGTTATGTAATTGTCAGAATATGATATCAGTCCGTCTCTCGCGTCAGTGTCGTCAAAGTAGCAAACCGGCACAGCAATGAGTCACACGTGATCGCTGCGGTTTTGTTCCAAATACCGCGTGTTTGATAATCCCATGTCTTAGCGGCGTCCCACGATTCGCTATGGACATCGTCCTTTTCTATAATTTAATGAATCTATTTAAAAGAGTTCTGGGCTTTTTGTAACTGAGTGCTAGGCGAAAACGTGAGGACATAGGCACGTAGCAATGTGCCCCGTGTTACGTGGTATGTGCGAGTGGCTGAGCGAGCGGCGCGCGCGCAGGTCGTCGTCGCCCGCGTCGCCCACGTCCGTGTCGTCGTCCGTGATGTCGTCGCGCGCCACGCCGCCGCAGCGCGCGCCGCCCGCCGCGCACCTCGCGCACCACGCGCGCGCGCTCAACGGTACGCGTCCTCTGTTACCCTACTGTCTGCAATAACTCACACCATGTTCTATTTTTATTATCATGTATCAATGTAACATATTTAACCCTGCACATATTACATGGCGTTACGAAATATATAAGAATATTGTTCCCAAACATAAAAATGCTACTTCGAATTACAGGTGACATGAGCCTCTCGGAGGCGGTATCGAACATTTCTAGTCCAGATTTTCAAGACCAGGACGACATATTCGACACGGGCCGGGAGTGCCCGCGCATGGAGCTGTCCGACCCGTCCGATTCGGACTCCACGATCCTGGTGTCGGAGCCTTGTCACAAGCGCGCCAAGTCCAACTCCACGTACTCCATGGAGCACAGTAGTGACGTCACGCTCAACGGGGACCACAACAAGGACTACAGAATAGTGATACAAGTGAAGGGGCCGGAGAAGCAAAGTGCGAACACGAACGACAATGTAAATAATAATAATAATACGAATAACAATTACACGCAGAACGGCAAGGAGAACGGGCACAACTCGCCCGAAAATCAGGGATACCAGGTAATAGAATAAACGTTCCCACATCAAGGACTGTTAAGTCAAGCTATGATCTGATATCATGCCTGTATATCTCTCAAGAGATAAACGGAGAAATAAATACAGAGTCCGAGTTCCACGTTAGAAAAATCGGATTGTATTCGGCTGGGCATCGAACCAAAGACTTTTCGATAGGCATATCACGCTGGCAACTGCTTTAAATAAAGGCGGTCGAATTGTACCCATATTTAAATATATTTATTCAATGTTTCTAGGAACTATGTAGCGGTTCCGATGGCGGCTCGGACGAGGGCTCCGACGGCGACTCCCTTCACTCGTTCCACTACAGCCCCAAGGCGGTGGACATACCGTCGGCCGAGCGGCTCGCGAAACGGCTCTACCACCTGGACGGCTTCAAGAAATCTGACGTGTCCAGGCATTTGAGTAAAAAGTAATTAAGTAGCGATACGATATGTACACTTCTACTGCCATTGTAGACTGAGTCATGGAATTTGATAAATTAAATTTAAAGGTTAATAAATTAAATTTAATTAAATTTAAAGGTTCACTTAACGTTGATTTATAAAATTTACCAGCGTAACCTCGTATAGATAAATATGCAACGTTGTGATTGTGGACTTCGAATACGGAATTACTTCAAATACGGTAATTAAAATTTAGGGTACCACAAATGGTATCTGTCGTAGTCGGCAGTCGGCCCAGGTGGCAGACGCGGCGGTAGCCCTGCTCGCGGTGGCACAGAGCGGGCGGATGACGGCGTGGCGCGTTTCAGCAACGAGTTCTCGCGCGCGGTGGCGGAGGAGTACGTGAAGCACTTCGAGTTCGGCGGCAGCACGCTGGACGAGGCGCTGCGCGCGTTCCTGGCGCGCTTCGCGCTCAGCGGCGAGACGCAGGAGCGCGAGCGCGTGCTCGTGCACTTCTCGCGCCGCTACCTCGAGTGCAACCCGGGCTCCTTCCACTCGCAAGGTGCGCTCGCCACGTGCGGCTGGCCGCCGGCGGCTCTTGTGAATGGCGTGATTAGATTAAATATATTAAAAAAATGTTGGATGTACAAAATACATCTATATCAGTAATATTTTAATATTATAATAAGTTGTCTGGTTGTCGTCATGAGATATCAGGGGTATGACAGCCAGTTGAAGAGATTTTTGAATATTTTATTTTTATTTAAGTAACTCAACTAAATGCATATCACTATGACACCTTGAACAGTTCTCAATCTATTTTCAAGCCGCCTTCATATCAACAATGCAAATGTCAAAATGTTTCGATTCATAGAAAGAGAGCACGTGAACGATAAATAAAGCGCGCGGCTTGGTGGACCCGCAGACGCGGTGCACACGCTGACGTGCGCCATCATGCTGCTGAACACGGACCTGCACGGCTGCGGCGGCGGCGCCTTCCGCCGCATGGCGTGCGCCGAGTTCATCGACAACCTGGCCGACCTCAACGACGGCGACAACTTCCCGCGCGACACGCTCAAGCACCTCTACCACGCCATCCGCACGCAGCCGCTGCAGTGGGCGCTGTACGTCCGCGCCCACCGCTCTCGCTTTTATTTCACTCATATTTTGCTGCCAAATCAGAGTTTCGTAGGCCGAGCAGTATAGTTTCGTCTGCGTATTTTTTGCGCTCATAATGACTGTGACCTTTGATTTTCGTTTTGCGCCGTCGACTGTTACATAATTTAATACATGAGCTGCAAAGGTATATAGATAAATATAGGTAAAATATAAAAAAACTCGACTTACAAAATTGGTAGGTCTCTCCGAATATCACAAAATGTAACAAGAAATTTGAGAGCAGAGTGTGACGCGTGCGCGTGCCGCAGCGACGCGGAGGCGGGCGCCGCGGCGCCGGGCGACGCGGCGCGCGGCGCCAACCCGTTCCTGGACGTGCCGGACCAGAGCCGCGCCGTCGAGTACAAGAAGGGCTACGTCATGCGCAAGTGCTGCGTCGACCCCAACGGCAAGAAGAGTCAGTGTCGCGCGCGCCTTACCTCTATATATTTATTTTTTAGTCCTTTATTGTAACCGCCTCGTTGGTCGTGTTGGTTGCGTGCACGACTGCCGATCGAAGGTCCCGGGTTCAACCTAGGGTCATTTACTACTAGAGTTTTCTAATTTACATTTTGTAGTTGGATCCCGGAGTCTAGAAGTAGGCCCGATACATGGCTATAGGCTCACCACCTACTACTTCAGGGGATTATAGACGTGATGTTAGGTGCCCTTTATAATTGTCAACGAAAAGTGCCATTTATCTACTTATCAATTCAGGTGACGATAAGTTGAAGCATACTTACGAAGAGTTTATGTCTGCATTTACGTACTATATTTATAAACACGTCCTCATCAAATAAACCATCGCTGATATACGACCATACTTGAAAGTATTTAGAATATTTGTCTAAATCAGTCCATATTTCCATGGCTTATATATGCTCAATTTGCCGTTTCGTGCAAAACGATAAGTGAGTAATTAGAATGTTCACATAATTCGATTGTTTGTTATTATTTCAGCCCCTTTCGGGCGGCGCGGCTGGAAAATGTTCTACTGCACGTTGAGGGATTTGGTGCTGTACCTGCATAAGGACGAGCACGGCTTCCGACGAAGCCAAATGTCCGACAACTTGCACAACGCCATCCGGTAAACGTTGACCTTTGATGTGTTACTGTTCATACTGTCATAGAAATTATGTAGGTACATATGTATTTACAACGACATTTTGTTATAATGGGCCCGTTGATCCAATGGGGCAACCGACCGGTCGAGGGTCTTAAGTTCGACTCCCGCTCAAGATAAATATTTCTGAGATGAAGACAAGTGTTTGTTCTGTTTCTAGGTATGAAAAATATGTATAAGTATCTATTAACATGCACCTATGTAGTTTATCAGTGATTCGGTGACCATAATACCGACTGTTCAAAACTGCTTTGATCAAATAGATAAATCAATAGATAGCCATGTATGGATATAATTGTTTATATTTTGTTATAGAATACACCACGCACTGGCAACTAAAGCAACCGATTATACGAAAAAACAACATGTGTTCAGATTGCAAACGGCGGATCAAGCGGAGTATTTATTTCAAACGAGGTATTTTTTTTTGTTTACTTTAATTCTCATCAACCAGTAACACATATAAAAGTTGGGTGATTGTGGGAAAATTAAGAACCCAAAAAATTGATTGATTTGACAAAGAGAAAAATTAATAATATGAGGCAGATAATAACTTTATTAATGTATGTTCTGATTTTCATTCAAAATAAAAAAGCAAACGTTACAATGTATGTATTATTAGATTTCATGATAGATTGAACATTGCAAGAAATGAAGGGGACAAGTATATCGAGTGACAAAATCGAGTCGTATGGTTCCAGCGACTCCAAGGAGCTGTGCTCGTGGGTGGAGACCATCAACTTCGTGTGCGCGGCGTACTCCGCGCCGCCGCTGGCCGGCGCCGTGGGCTCGCAGCGCAAGTTCCAGCGCCCGCTGCTGCCCTGCACGCACACCAAGCTCTCCATGGTATGGCCCGGCGACAGGGCCGCATCTTTTATTAAACTGTTCATTCATTATGAGAGATGTCATGTCAAATATCCACAATAATTATCCAATCAGAGTCTCAAATTCGCTGCTAGATAGTACACGATGTGACTTTTCCTTTCTATGGCTACGTCGACAAACGGTGCGGTGACGGGCGGCGGCGCAGCGCGAGCAGCTGAGCGAGCACGAGGAGCGCGCCGCGCGCCTGGAGGAGGAGCTGACGGCGCTGCGCCAGCCGCCGCACGCGCAGCCGCACGCGCGCGACAAGGAGCACTACCTCGTGCACGAGGTACGCGCCGCCGCCCACGCGGACTGTTGCTGTAAAATAAAATGGATCGCTGTTGCTTCTCTACTTTCTAAATACATATATATTTATTTTTTTCATAACCATAAGATATCGTTAGTACACAGGAACGATTATATACATGGAGCTTCATTCATAGGGTTCTTCTAACAACATTTTCAGTAATCAACACATGATCAAGTTAAATATCTAATTAAGACCAGTACATGTTTAGCGATTAGTGTATCTGACTACTGAGCTAGAGGCCGGAAATTCTATTCCCACCCGTAATAAGTATTTGTATGAACACAAAAATTTATGTTGCGTGTACGTACAATAAAAATATACGTATATATGAATTACTCTATCGCATGATCTCTCGATGATTACCTTGGAATCAGATGGGAGTGTCTAAAGGTATCTTAAATTAACAACATTATATGTTATGTACACAGATAAAGAGGTACCGCACGTACGCGTACGTGATGCGAGCGCGCGCGGGCGGCGCGGGCGCGGACGACGCGGCGCCGGCGCTGCCCGAGCGGCCGGCCGAGCGCGCCGCCGAGCGGCCCGGCGAGCGCGCGCACGCGCCGCCGCCCTGACGCGCCATGGCGGTGTTCGCCGCCTGCGTGCTGTGACCGCCCGCCGCCCCGCCCCGCCCCGCCCCTCCCAGCCTTCGTGTTCACGCCGCGCTTACGCTGCTCGTATTTTCGGATCGGACGGTTACCACCTTGCAACCTATATATGAGAATCCTGATTCCAAATTTAAAAACGGGACTGAACGACTCGAAGATAACTCGGCGTGTTAGTAGACGCACGAAGCGAGTCAAGAGTGGCATCGCGCTGGTGATTCCGCGATGGCTTTCCTTGGACTGTGACCGGCTCGAGAGACCGTCGGCCACGTGTAGCGCGCTGGATAGTCGTGGCGCTGGCCTGCGTGGCGGCGTCGATGGATCGTTAACGAATATCGATTAGAGACTTTGGAATTTGCCCCTAGAATTAGGTCCTCCGAGTGAGTTTAGAACTTCCCTAAAACGTCGTCGCGCTCTTGTCGTTCCAAACGATTTGAGTTATGGTATTTTTTTAACCTACTTAGAAGTTTTAGACTTAATCTTTATAATGTGAGCGCTACGGTATCAAAATTGTAATTTATGGATGTAGGCTAATAGTTTTTACTATGGTGTTTACTACTGAGGCGGACGGCATGGAACGCCAGCGCCGCACGAAACCCACGGGCCCCCTCCGCCACTCGAACCCCGCAATAAGACTGAATAAGATACTCAAAACTACATTCCATTGAGATGAAAACGTTTTCGGGCAGCTGTGTAGAATGCCGGCGGGTGTGCTTTACTAGTTTTTAGTACATAAATATCACACGGTCGAAACTTAAATTTAAAATATCGAATCATCTAGTCTTGTCTTCCTTTGCAAAGTACCATTGCTTATGGACGTTCACGTCACGGACACGGTATCCGCACCGCATCGTGAGAGCCGCAAATTCGCGAAAAAGAAATATATATATATGAAATGATATGTGAAAAGGAATTCAAATTATTATAAGTAAATCCTTTCGTACGACATAATCTTTCGTGTAATAACATAAATTTGCTTCTAATTTCACCTCGGAATTATAATATTATTATGTTGTAGTTATTTTATTAAAAATATGTTCGTCGCTATAAAATTAAAATTGATTCCTTTTTTCTGTATAAATCGTACTATACGGATTAGAAGCAATTTAATTTTGTATATTTTAATTTGGTTTCAACAGTCAAGCTAATGGTTTTACGCTTTAATTATTATCTCTTATTATTATTTAAATATTGGCTTGTACTGTAGAAATATGTTCGTCATTCCATATGTCATTTCTGTGTAAATGAAGCGAGGATAATTCGAGGTAATTATTATGAGAATAGATAAAAAAAAATCATTTACAGTTCAAACTGCTTTCATTGTGTTACTTGGTGCTTCACATATGGATACTAAATTTGATTTCAACATCAATTGAATTTATAACATATTGTAAATAGACTTTTAAAGTATTGAGACTGATAAGTGATGTTATTTATTGTTTGTAAATCAACCAATGTTAACTCGCGGGCGCGAGTGTACGTGTCCCACTCGCCCCGACCGCGGCGGACGGCTGCGGAGACATTAGCTACGAAATATTTGACAACTAATGGGTATCAACTATCGAGTTATCATAATTTATACATGAAAAAAAAAATACAAATACTAACAGGTAAGCTTTATTTATGTCTTTTACATTTTAGTAGTCTTAGGTCCTAGTTCATCCGATAGTGCCAGTAAAGTGATATTAGAGGCCCTCGTTTTTGTATTTATATTTATTTGTGTTGGTTTGTAATGTAGTGAACGTTGAAACGATTCCTCGAAATACTGTAGCAAATGCAGGACTTAACATAATAATAGAAGTTTTTCCATTGTTACACTTGGTTCAGATTTTTGTAGTGCAAAGTGAAATGAAATACGACGATACATTGATATATAGAATTTATGTAACGTACAATATTATTTGGAATTATTCTTATTTTAAATCAAATGTATCGCATTCTGATCAGAGCACAATGTTCGCCTAACAATTGCTTTTGTATTGTCAAAGATGTCATTTTCTATTGTTTGTATATTAACATAACACTCGCGTTTTGTGTAGTCAATTTCAAAATATATACTTGCGAGATCGACATGATAGTGAATAATGTTGATTCGTCTGTCTTGTGTGTTTGCGTAATATTAAGATCGCCAAATTTATATTTATCACTCCCGTTTACTGAAGGACGCCGACCTAAGTTATGTGCGACAGAGGTTGCTAACGCTTGCTTTTAGATCGTTTTGAATATAATTTGTAAATAGTTTATTTTTACGAATTATTTACATGTACACAATTTTGCTTTTATTTTTTATAATTTACTTACTGTATAGTTTGTGTAGGGCTGTTTTTTTAATATAAAAAGAATATCGCAGATTATGAAAATTGTAGCCAGTAACTATCGCATTCGTTATATTATAAGAATATGTATTCGCTTATTAGGTATATATTTTGGAGAGCATTCTTTTATAACTAGATATTTTGGGACACGTCATTCCAAAAACGGTCTGAAACAGGTGGTTCGTTGTGTTGGCAGTGTGTGTTGTTTATGAAATCTATTACTAGAACGTTTTTATATATCTGCTTATTTATGTGAATCTAATTATTATTATTTAAATTTTGTTCAAAGATTTCAAGATATTGTTTTGTTTTGATATTTTTTTATGATCTTTTTTGTGTGAGCAAAACAAACACAAATTCGGGATGTTTGTCAAAAGTTATATATAATGCTTTTAAATGAACTAAAATTAGTAGTTTCTTCACACATCAACTATCAATTATTATAATGTAATTACATTATAATTTCAAACTATACTTTCAAGTTGGTATCAGAATGGACATCTAATTATCGTCTGTCTCCCATATTTATAAAATTGTATAATAAAACTCAATTTGTAAGTGCATTGAAATGTCTTCCCTCTTCATATTATGTTAACAGTGTTACATTGTATCATGCAATTTATTGAAATATAATACACGTTATATACTTTAAAGAAATAGCAAAACAATAAATAATCAATCAGCTCATTGTCGTCTTCAAACAAAGGAACTATTTCAAGTAATTCACGGAATTGATACTGTTTTTAGTATATACATTATACCAGTTTTGCATATAACACATGTTCTTGGCTAAATATTTCACAATTTATTTAACTCATTCTGGAATTGTTGTCAATGATAATATAACTGTTGTAACTAAATATTAAAGCTGAAGTATTTCAAATAAATTCTTTAAAATTGGTAAGGATGGAATTATAACATTGGCTGTGCCAGATATTTAGAATATTCACTTATTAACAATATTGTGTAACAGGGATTAATTTTTATTTATTTCAAAAATGTTTCAATAATCTTTAATATTGTAGCAATTATTGAGTAACCAAAATATATTCCAAAATGAAAGTAAGATTTTGTAACTGAAATTTATCATGTAATAATAATAGCTTTAGTTATATTTCTTTTGTACCAACCTGAAGCCCTTTGGAGAGCTGGAATAAATATGTCAAACTGTCTATATTTTTTTTATTTATAGTTACAACACTATGCAATTGAAATATTGGAATACTTGATACAAATCATAAAATTAGTTTATTTTTTATTCAAATTAAAAATCTGGATCCAAATGAGTAGTCAGTGTTTTTTTGAAGTGGCCTTTGCAGTGGGTGTGCAAGTAACTTAGCAATGCAATCATGAATCTTTGTAGCGTTCCTGGACACTTCATATACATATGAATAGCCATCATCCAAATCCTGTAGAGCATCATAAATCTCTTCACATTTATATAATGCACATTCCTCCTCATGTGCCAATAGAATGTCAATGTAAAAATACAAATGTTTCTTGAGAAAATTAAAGTAGGAATCCTCTTGAGGTATCAACGGAATGCAATTTGAACGCCCATATAAAACTATCATTCTAAGAACATATGGTGGTGGTAACATGCATTGTCCTTCATTGTAATCAGGCAAAACTATTTCTTCCTCTAGCAAATGAAAGATTTTCTGGAAGTCAAATGTTTCCGAAGTGCTCTCTTCAGCACCAACATAATCAATGGCATTTATTATATCACGTACACTGCTTGTGAAATTGTGTAACCAACAAGGCACATTATTTTTCAGTATGAGCAGGGCAAACTCTGTTTTCTTGTTAATGGCATGTTTAGAATGTAGGAAGAAATCGAGAACCCTCTTCAGCATGTTAATAGGAGTGAATGTGGTGCCATCACCCAAACGGTACAAAGAATTGTTATTGTTGTAACACACATCTAAACATATAATGATTCTTTCTGGAACATTCACATTGGGTACATTGGGTTTTTGTAGATTAGCTAAAACTTGCACACGCAAGTCACCTAAATCTTCAGTTGATTTGTTGGGCCCATTGCTGTAAAAAAATATTTAAATTATTTAAATTTTGTTCCTTTAATATTTATTGATCAACTATTAAATATCATTGGTCTTGTTGTTTGCAAGTGTGACTACCAATTGGGAGTACCCAGGTACAATTTTTGAGTTAAACACTACAAATTTTATTCAATTTAGATTTTGTAGTAGTGGTTTGGATTCTGGATATGTGCCCAATCTATGGCAATAGGTTCAGTACCTATTCCATAGTGGGACAGAAATGTAACAGGTGAAATGTGGGAGTGGTCTACATTCCTTTGCATACCTCTTTGGGTATTACAGGCGTGAAATTACGTTAACTACTAAATATTTTGACAGATTAAACTGACTCTGATTTTATATTTAATAGGTACATAAAAATGTAAATGGTACTGTAAAGTTCAAATAAATTTAAGGCATTCTCAATTTTAATAAACAAAATTATTACAATCCGCCTCCAAAATATAATTAAGAGGAAACAAAATGTGTGGCTGACAGTCAACTCTCTGTAGTTTAAATATATTATATGACAGTCCCTGTTAATAGTATATTATTTTGATCAATAACTACATACTCTGCGTCATGGGAGTCTGTGACTTGAGAGCTGCCCGATGACACTATAATAACATCTGAAGAATCCATATCCAAAATATTTCACTCGAACCTTATAATTAACTGTTTAAGTTAATAAAGGGAATATGTATAATACTACTTTAAATTGTTAACATTTTTTTTGTATTGCTGACCCTAACATACCGACAAATGACACTGTTCGGCAACTACATGTCAAACGCAGTGGTTATATTCTCTTTAGCATATCATACATCAAATGTCGGTACCGCCACAGTTAACGTATTTATACAGATTACATTTAGACTCTTAAAATACGTTTCTCATTATCACCTATATCTACATATAAATAATATACATGTTTCAAGTTATTTGTCAAACAGAAAAATAGCATGAAACTCAATCTTGATTTGAAGTTTATAAAGTGTGTAAGATTTTAACATAAAGGTAAATATATTATACATATTGTTGCTCTCTTATAGTTATTGTATCCACAATAACTTTACACGTCATTGCATTCGCCAAATACAAGTTATTTCTTGTTCTAACTATAAGATATTTTCACAAACATTTTTTACTCACACGCTTCGCCTACTGTATTATTCTTATGAATTTTATACCGCTACGTCAGAGATCCGTAACTGTCAGTGTTTCTGTGACAAGATAAGAGGATAGTAGACATTGAACGAAATAAATATCGTTACGTTTGTTTTTGTCGTTTTCGTATAGTTGTTAAAATTAACAAGCAAAATACATTTATTTCTTTAATATGTCTGATGTGTGAGTGAACAATAAATAGTATATTATTTTTCGATCAAATCTATTAATTGGAATAAACGAATAAACATTTAATAATCATTTTCCTCCTAAATTTTCTAAGGAATTTCCACAAAATGGACAAACCTGAAGATGTTTATACTCTTTTACAACAGAAAATAAAGTTAGGTGAAGAACTAATTCAACAAACAGAATTAATCGAATCATTGGATGGGGTGCCGAAGTTGCAAAGGAAAATTCGACAAGAGCTTTTCTTTTTAGAACGAGTACGTATCTTATGGATTTTTAATAAATTTATTTTAAAGCACTTGATAAATTGGCACAAATATTTTCAGTTGTCTTAAATTTGCATGTATAAATTTGCGTATACTTTTTGTTTTTACATAATATTCTTTATTATGACGCAAGGTAGCAAAATGTAAGTGATGCAAGAATATTGCAATGAGTCTATTACTAATCTAATGGCAGATCGTTTGTTATATTATATACATATATTGCTCAAAAATGTGTTACATTTAAAAATAATTTATTTACAGTTACAAAATTCCAAGAATTTCAAAGAGGAACAATTGTCATGTTCAAATCTTAGACACTTAGGGGCATTGGTGGAATGCGCTATAAGACCTGGTGTTATTTCTGTGTGTAAGACATTTCATATGCACAGTGATAATAAGCTGCATGTTGACATAATAAGTGATGGAGGCAAAACATGGATCAAAGGTATATATTATATGAGAATAGACTGGGTTTATCTGGTGGTGGAGCCTGGGAATATTCAGATTTTCTATAACTTAATTCTTAACATAGTTCTTTTAAGACTATACTATGAAATGTTAGACCATAAAAAGTGTAATCAACTGAATTGAAATCATTTATCATATACTAGATGTACTCGCATGTGGATATGAGTGTGTCACAAAGTTTTTACCACATAAATACCTACCCCGTAATAGTACCTTAGGGGGTGGAATATAATGAAATTAGTTTGTGGTAAATTCAAACATGCTAAAAGATATATTCTAGCCAAGTTTCAGAGTTGTAAGAGCTATAAATTAAAAAATACAATTTTTTTCGATTCTTAACACTCCCTCATAGCTCTCTAGGAGTGGAATATCACAAAATTAGTTCTTAGTAAATTCAAACATGCCAAAAAGAATATCCTGACTAAGTTTCATACCTATAAGAGTTATAGCTTGAAAATGTGAATTTTTATTCATTACGGGCATTAATTGCATTAATTGCAAACAAAATAACTCAATTATCTCAAAGGTAAATAACATTGTTAATTTTGTTTTTAGTCATAGCAAGAAATCCAAAGTCACTGTCAGCATTAAGTTCGGGAAATGCCTCCTACGGTGCCCGATCAATTTTGGATCAAGCAGAAGATTACCTGGCATGTGCTAAGCTCTATCCTTGCATGTACAAGGCACCAAAGGCTGGTAATATTATTATATGTAATATAAGTACCATTTACTTTTTTTTAAATTTATGGTTATTGAGTAGTACCTAAAACTGTTTTTAAAAGGATTCCTTCATTGTCGCTGGATTTGGATGGGCTTATGCCCAAATTTTTATTCCATGTCCCCGTAGCTTGTTGAGGAGTTCTTTTACTTTGTAAGGAGTAGTTATAAGCTGGTGGTTCTGTTATTTCTTTAGATTGAAGGTAGGTAGGGTTTTTGATTTTAACAGCTAGCCAGATACTTTAGATTTCTAAGGTGTGAACTTTAACATCACTCTTGTAATCCCCAAACTCATGTTTACCATGTTTAACTCATACTTAACTCGTGGTTCACCAAATACCTTTACATCAAAATATGGATAGGTGGTGAGTCGATGGTGAGCTATACACTGAGCCGCTAGTAGAAATCTATGCAACATAAATATAATAGTCTTCAATACAGTAATTTTAATAAACAGACAACAAAGACAACATTAGAAAGCTATAAAGATTTCTAAAAAAAAAAAACTCTTAAAAATCTTGTACACTTGTATTCAGATAATCAGCCTGACTTTGAATTATACTGAAGATATATTTTGTACTTTGCTTTAGGTGGTGTTTGAATTTGCGAGTGGAATTGAGAAGAATTTAGCAAATAAACTGCAGTCGTTAGGCATTGTGGTAAAAGGTGAAGTTTTGCCTGACTCTAAACCATGTGAAGATAACACTGATACTTGGGAATCCAGTGATGAAGATGTTGAGAATGAGTAAGCCTAAAAGCTTAATCTATTTATTATATACATTTATGTATTTACAGACCAAGACATTAAAAGAACATAATTCATAATACATGCCCTATGTGAGTAAGAAATATGTCTATCTTTTACCTTGGATAAGACTTAAGTAAAAGCAAAATAATTGCTGTAAAAGGTATTAATATAGATTTTTATGGCATGATC